>JAYJMJ010264422.1:0-34574 GCA_036873875.1 Laminaria ephemera | reverse complement strand
ATGGAACAACTTGTTGAGCAAAAAGGTCTGTTCAAAGATCTGCAATTTGATGAGCTACACACCTTCGAACACACCAAATGTAAACCCACGACGATTGGTATTGTGGTCGAAAAAGGCACTCGTTTTATCCTTGGTCACTGCGTTGCGCAAATACCGGCAAACGGCCATCTGGCAGCCATATCAGTAAAAAAATACGGTAAACGTGCAGATGAAAGCGGTCCCGCACGCCATGGACTATTTGAACAATTATCCCCTTTTATCGATAGCAAAGCGTGCATCCGTACTGATGAACACAAGCGGTATCCGGCCGTCATAAAAAAGCACAATCCTGCTGCCACACACTTGCGATACAAAAGTATCAAGGGATGTATAACTGGCCAGGGAGAGCTTAAGAAAACCCAGTTCGACCCGCTGTTCAGTATCAATCACACGCTGGCTATGCTGCGATACAAGATTAATCGATTGGCAAGGCGTACGTGGTGTACAACCAAACTAAACGCACGCTTGGATGATCATGTCGCGCTTTACATCGATGTGCATAATCGAAAAAACATCGACTACGGCGTAACACGAAAAGCAACGCGAAGGCGTGGTGATAAGCGATGATGGAGCGTTATTCTATCCGCAGCGAAGTAGGCCAGTTTGCGACGATTCGTTTATCTGATAACAGTTCACCACTGCCATTTATTTTTCAATATAGACTTATACTATCGCGCGATTAATGAGTGGGTACAAATTCAATACGAATTTATAATGCATGTAGGCATGTTTCAATACGTTTATATAATGCATGTAGGCAAATTTCAATACGTATTTATAATGCATATAAGCGACGACACTAAGTAACATAATTCACTAAATAGCCTTTAATAGAAGGTTATTACGCTTTAAAAGACGGCTGGCATCATTGGTGCTCAGTGAGCTAGAAGTGCCCACTGGTTACTATTCTTTACCAGCATGACTTCTCAATCGCTAACACTATCAAGCTTTCTACATACCAAGTTTTTTGGGGTCATACTATTATGGTGCGTGTCATCAATGCACTCCGCGTTTGCTGCCGGAGTGGGCGATCCGGCTCCAAAGTAATGCACTGCAACAGATATTGAATATCTGCTAACTAATATTGTTCCAGTTGGTGCATGCGAAGTCATCTCAGACACTATTAAAGTTAATTTCGATGTAAATATCTGGGGAAATCCGACTCGATATAATCTAGCTGTTGGATACACGAACGCAGGCGATAATATTCTGCAAGACATATCCTGTCTTGCCACCGGCATTGATATCGATTCGGTGGGTTGTGAAGACTACGATGGGTCTGGAACATCGGCTAACCCTTACGTTACACAATCTTCATTCGATGTTAGCTGTGATCTCGACGGAAATTTACTTGTTGACCCACTTGTGGGTGTTGATATCTATGTTAGTTTTGATGCAAATTCGGGTGGCACTGCGCCAGCAATCACATCGCCAAAGTGTTTATTACAGGAGGGCACGACTTTTCCAACGGCACCCGTCACACTGCAACTCTTAAAAGCCGTAACCAACGATTCTGGTGGGGCAGCCACAGCAAACGACTGGACACTGTCGGCAGGGCATGTAAACGGAGTTAATTCCCTTGCTGGTATCTCTGGAATCTCTAACAATAACTTACCGTCCGGGGACTATGCATTATCGGAGTCAGGTGTATCAGGGTATTCACTCGATTCGATTCTATGCAACGGCGGTAGCTATGATGCTTCAACCTCTATACTGTCAATGGAACCAACCGATTCGGTTGTTTGCACATTTAATAACAACGACAATCCTGTCAGCACACCTACCGCACAACTTACTTTAATTAAAAGTGTTGTTAATGATGATGGCGGAACCGCTGTTCCAGATGACTTTGAACTCGCTATTGATGCAACACCAACCACGTCTGGGTTAGCGGTGCTTGTTAATGCCGGCGTCGATCTAATTGTTAGTGAACAATCACTCCCCTCCTACACGGATGGAACTTGGAGTTGCATTGACAGTACTGGACTAACCACAGGGTTACCACTGTCGGGGCTTGCAAATGGCACAACAATTAACTTGGCGGTGGGAGCAAACGTTAATTGCACAATCGTAAACAATGACTCTAATACATCACAGGAAGTTGACCTGTCAGTAATAAAATCTGTTAACAACATCAACCCATCGATAGGCTCTGTTATTACGTTTACAATGCAAATAAATAACGCAGGACCCGACACAGCAACAGACGTTATTCTGACAGACGTTTTGCCTAGTGGATTCTCTTATATTGTAGGAAGTATTGCCGGTGGAGATACTATGCAGGATAGTGACCCGCATGGAGGTGGGTTGGTGTGGAATATCAATTCAATCGTGGCAGGAGGCGCTACTTCAGTAACGTTTGATGCCGAGGTAATGGTCCCCTAACGTGCTGGGCGACTCCCCGACAGAATACTGAAAACAATCACAACTCTGATGCTTCTGCTACAGAGCTGTGATTGAGCTTGATTATCTAATAATGGCTTACTTCGCATCTGCGTCGTTAAGTGTGCAGCCACTATCCAATAAAGGGACTGCACAGATCATCCAATCAGTGGCACCCAATGTAATTTCTGAAATCTGGGTTACTGGATTTGGTATATTAATGTTGTCAAGTGCGTCAGCGTCGTCTGCTTCAGCATGACAACTTATGGCAAGTGTATATTGACCTGGCTCAAGGTACGAAAGCGCATACTCGTCAGATTGCATCGAAGCAGAAGCTATGGGTGAAATCTGATCAGTTGCTGCGTTCAAAGTTACCGGATCATAGTTATCTGCCAACATTGCTGGGTCTAGTGAATGCCCTTGATACAAGTAGATCTTACCAGCAGTTCCGCCGAGGTCGAGAGCATCACACCCATCGTTCGCTTGCAAGGCGCTGTGGTCAATTTGCCCTGCAATTAATGAGGCCTGATCTACCGACACAATGCGAACACCGCGTGGTTTTAATATGTAACGGTCTGGCCCAGGGTTATAAGTCATCGATTGTTGCAGCCCGAATTCAACAACCATGCTCTGCGTGGACGTTGGCAATATGGTAAAGCTGCCGAGTTTCAGCGTTTGAGACGGTACTTTAAGCGGCTTAACCCCGGTTGCGTCCACTACATAGCTTGCGTTAATGTTATCGTCGACGACATCTATCAACATATTGGTGTATTCACCGACAGGTAAATCCAATTCATTAATAACCAGTTTGCTGTCATTTCCTTGCACGGTAAGCAGATCAATTTTGTAAGTGTTGGCTGTGTTCCCGCTCGCTCCTGCTTCCGTGTTTCCGATTGAATCGTCACTTTCTTCATCATTAGTAATGTCGCTAATGAACTGATCAACAACGATATCTATGTCACCGCCTTCAGTATTGCGCCGAAATGTAATCTTATCGACAGTAATCACAACTTCAGATGCCTCATCCACAGCTGCATCTGAAAAACTCAGCTTGACGCTACTAGTCCCAGGGTTCGAGTTCGAGTCTGAATCAGAACTACAGCCAGTCATTAGAGAAGAAAAGCAGATAACGGAAAAAAGTGCTTTGTGTACCCGTGAAATGGACATACCTTTTACCCTGTTGTATCGAAAAAGGTATGTCACGCAATATTTGTGTCAATGCATTCAGTCGAATAGTACATTGTGGCAACAGAAAATGAGATTTAAGCTGCGTTCCCTCAACGGTAGTGCGTATGTGATTGATTTAATTGAGCTCTAGGTAATCGATTGGCCAAAAGAAATATACCTAATCAATTTGGGTAACGACTGTTTTTATGCATATTCTACGGTGTGGTTAACGCTCTACCAACTCAGCTAACAAGCCTTATACAAAATAGCCCGCAATAATGAGCCACTGCTTAATCAGCAATGACTGAATAGAACGAGCCCTTTTAAACAATGCTATTGCGGCATTAGTACCGCTTCACTTTGCATTAGGAATACTGTGAATACTGATTGCTCAGTTTCACAGCAAGTTCTATCGACTCACGAAACGCAATTAGTGCACAGATCAACACTATGTACTTGACTTAAACCAGCTTTAACTATTACCGTCTTTGTTCGAGAGCCAGTCTAATAAAGCAAGGGTAATACTCTTATATCAATCTCGTTGCACAAAAAACGCCTATTTACGAATGAAGGCAATTCCACGTATTTAGGTTGTGGAAACGTAGGCATATACTGGTTTATATTCTAAAAATAGAACGACAAAGAACAGAGCCTAATTATGTGCAAAGCCAAGTTTTTAAGATACTTAATACTCTGTCTTTTTTCCTCATTGGCTGTAAACCACTCAGCCTATGCCAATCTATCGGTAAAACCCATAATCATGGAGTTTACCGATGGCGAGAACAACCGGCGAGATATGACCGTAAAGAACAACGGAAAATATACACAATACCTTGAAATATCACCAATGCGGATTACCAACCCAGGCAGTCAGCCAGAGATCTACAGCGAACCAAAAGACCCTGAAAAACTAGGACTCTTGGTTGCTCCTCGTCGATTGATCTTAAAGCCCGGTGAAGAAAAAATTATTCGCGTTATACGTATTGAAAAACAGCTGCAGGCAGATGACGCATGGCGTGTCCACATTAGGCCAGCTAAAACTAAAATTGAAACTGATTCTACAGCTCTAATGACTCAAGTCGCTTACAAAGCATTAGTGTTCGCACGCCCAATGAACAAACAAGTAGCGCTAAATTACTTCAGAGACAAGCGACAATTACAAATTAGGAACACTGGAAATACCAACATCATGCTACACGACGGTAAACAATGCAGAGAAAAAAATCAGAAAGACTGTGTGCCAGTTAGTGGTAAGAGGCTATGGCCAGGCAATACATGGGTCGTCACACTACCCACCAATAACTCAGTTGAGTTCAAAACTTATGGTCATCTTGGTGACAGTGTCGCTAATTTCAAATAGCTCAGTTGTGGCAACTACTACCATTTAATCTCATTGCCGCATACAACAATCACTTGGTATTATCTAGACAAGCATGCGCGTTATGGCAATGCATTCCTCATGAGTTAGTGCTCTAACTTTAAGAGCAACACGTCTTAAAAAAACCGTGTTTTTGCTCAAACCACCTACTCAAACCACCTAAATGAGGGGATTGATCCATCATTAATACTTAATTAGTATTTCTGTACTGTTAGAACTTGAGAGCACTTGCATCTCTAAATTTGTTTCATGGATTTTAAACAACGAACAGCAATGCTGACAAAGCTTAAATATTTGTTTTACCGAAAGTAAACGCAATTTGAAAAAAGCTAAATTAACTTGGAGGATAAAATGCACCTCAGTAAACCTATTTTACTCGCAGTAAGCACAACTTGTTTTTGTAGCATAGGCTATAGCGCAACGCAAGGTTCACTAGGAGCGTCATCGCAAGGTAGTGTCCAGTTAACTGCGGGTGTGACAAAACCAGCTGAAGTCGCTGCGCTAATAAGTATAAGCGGACTCGAGGATTTCGACTGGTCTGCAGTAACCGATAGCAATGGAAACTTTTCGCTTCCAGCTATAACATTGCCATCAGTGTGCGTATTTATGGACAGCCCTGGTACCTACAGCATCAATTTTACTAGCGGTAATCTTATAGACCCTTTCGTGTTGGCTGATTATTCTGACCCAAATGCTCCGAGTGTACCTTACGGTATATTGTTCAGCGACATTGTAGGCAACCAAGTGAGTTCTGTTGGTTCAGGGCTTGTGCCAGCAAGTGTTGAATCTTGCCTCACCAATGCAGAACTTTCTTCACTGACTATTAGCCCAAGTGGAGGAAATTTCGGATTTGACATTACAGAAGAAGCAACTGCTTTTATGTTCGACACGCTAACTATTACCGTCACACCTGACTAAAACAAAGCAGCTTAAGCCCGACTGATCTTAGCGCCATTATTAACAGTACGTATAACAAAGCAAAAGCAACCCTTGGGATATTCTCAAGGATTGCTTTAATCGCATTATTTTTCTTACCAGCCTTACTATCAGCCAACACTGAACAACCCATATTTAAAATATCACCTCCCGCAGGGTTCAGCGATATTCTGCAAGAACAAAGTACGGTCATCGATGTAGTCTACCGTGGCAAAATCATTGGTCGCACACCTGTTTCCTATAACAATAAAACCCTACTTTTCGAGGACCCGAAAGGACTTGCGAAGTTTATTCCAGAGTTAAGAGACTGGGAAACAGTTGTTAATATCTTGAGTGATGAATTAAATCAAAACCGTCAATTGCACTGCGATGCGCAAAGCACCGTAACAGACCAATGCGGCTATCTTGAAACTGACATTACCGGCATAATTTTCTACCCCCAAGAACTTAAAGTAAATTTATTCATTAATGAACTGTATATTTATGACCGCAACATACGTGCTCGATACTTACCTCCACCTTCTGTTCTAAACGGCGCCGGGGTCATACTGAGCGTTAGTAATAGAGGCATCTACGACACGCAGAATGAAACTACAAATGGGTCGAGTCAACTGAAGCTTATTACCGGACTCAATCGATATTCATTCACGTCGAATATCCACACACGATGGAACCAATCAACTCAGCTACGAAACGCACAAGTAAACTATTCTGGGAGAAATACGGAATTCAGCGCTGGCATCATGCCATTTGACAACGGTACTTCACTGGTAGTGCCTGTTCGATTAGTTGGCATGCGCTTTGGAACTTCACTAAAACACCGCACAAACAAGCAATCACTGCTGGCCAACGATGTGACGGTTCAAACCAACGGCGGCGCTGTGGTTGAAATACTACGAAATGGTGTTGTATTGGATATACAACGGGTTAAGCAAGGTATTTCCCATTTAGATACGCAAAGCTTTCCGCAAGGCAATTATGGCCTTACTCTACGCATCACTGAAAACGGCACCACCAGAGAAGAAGCTCGCTTCTTTACCAATAGCTCCACATTGCCGCCATTGGGCATACCGCAGTGGTCGATCAGCATTGGCACACCGATTAGCAGTGTTACAACTACTCGATTTATACCTGAGCAGCACGATTATGTATCTGTTTTTACCAACCTTAAAAAGCGGATAAACACCAATCTAGCTGCCCGTGTTCAGTTAGCAGCTAACGAAAATATTCAATACGCAGAGCTTGGCCTGCAGTACCAAACCGCATACTTGAATAGTGAGTTCGCCCTACTACACTCTACCAAAAATGATACCGGCTTTTCCCTGCAAGCAAGTGTACGAAAGGGCAATTGGAGTTTATCGACAAGCTTTCAACATTTAAATGTGTCAGTTACAAGCGAACCAGAACTAGAGGCATACTACGACTCTTTTCCGAAAAGCTTTCAGCGAGCTAGAATCAGTAGCAACATACGATTTAACAATTTGAAATTGGGTACCCGTGGCTATTACCGTAAACAAGATAACGAGCCTGACAACTACCATGCTGGCCCAACAGTCGACTGGACTATATCGCGGAAAAACAAATCCAAATTATCACTATTCGCAAGAGCCGAATTTGGCAATACCGGCAATAGCTCTTATATCGGAATACGATGGCAATCACTAGGCAAAGTTAATATCAGCAACACCACAGCATTTAACTACCAACAACCAAACAATGACGGCCTTGCGATAGCGAGATCGACCATCGATACGAACCTAAGTCACTTTAACAACACCTCCTCTAATATTAGAAACCAGTTTAATGTCGGCATTAGACATCAACGCACCGATCAGGAAAATGAACTTGCAAACGAAACCAGTTTACGTTCTAGTGAAACTGGATTTCGTGCAAGTGTACGAAGCAGCTCTGAATGGGCAGATACTTACCTTGATGCATCAAAAAATTATAACCAAGCAGATAATATTATCGGGTCACTGTCGAGTAGCTTAGTGGTTGGGCGCGAAAAGGCGGTTATTGTCGCAAGTGCCGGCGAGGCTGGTGTATTTGTAGACATCAGTGGAGATAGCAGCACCGATTTTGACTTAGTCGCTAATGGACGAATACAAAAAGGTATTTCAAGTAATCGTTCAACTTATGTACCACTAGATAATTTTGAAGTGCACGATATAGGTATTCGGCCAATCAGTGCCAATGATATCGAATACGAGCATTTTGAAGATCGTATAGTGACGTACCCCGGGAATATTGCACACCTCACTCGTAAGGTTTACACGGTTGTCATTGCAGTAGGACAGCTTGTAGATGAAAACCGCCATCCACTGCCGAACGCCGTTATGCACTCGCGTACACATTTGGGCACCACGGATGTCGACGGTTTTTTCCAATTTGACCTCAGTGGTGAAAATATAATTAATGTCACCAAAGAAGATGCAAGTGAATGCACAGTGAGTATAGAAAACAGTAACCGTGTGAGCGAGCGCCACGCTGATTTTATCAATCTAGGCACACTAACTTGCGTGTAGTCAAGCGTAGCTGCCTGCCATCAAGTCCATCGTTCTAGGTATCTTGTTGCTACAATCACGCTGCTGCTCTAGGTTACATCGCCGTATTTACGTTTTTTCTGTACATATAATGTACAAATTGGACCGTATTTAGGTATTCTTGGTACTATCCTTTCTGAAATCAACAACATGGCCACTGTATGCAGGTACAAACCTCCAAGGATTCGACGAGTTACGGCTCAAACGTATCCGGTACTGCATTAGCGGCGTTCGATCTATTCCAAAATTTGAAACTAGACGAACGCGAACTTCTTGCAAAAAGTTTCACCATGAAGCACTACCTTACGAATCAATATGTCATTTCTTCGACGGAACAGGACACCGACGTCCATTTCATTCTAAGCGGGCGGGTTCAAGCTTGTGCTTACTCCGAGAACGGTCGTCAGATTCACTTTGAAGAACTTTCCGCAGGGATGATGTTTGGCGAGCTCAGTGCAATTGATCAGTGTGATCGTAGTAGCGATTGCATTTGCTTAACAGAGTGCAAAATCGCATCCATACAAAGTGCTGAATTCATGAAGATCATCAGCGAACACCAGTCTGTCAATACGGCACTACTGATGCGGCTAGCATCCTTAGTTCGACTGCATATACGTAAAGTATACGAATTTTCCAGCTTTCCCGTTGCGACACGCGTAAGGCTAGAACTTGTTCGAATGGCGTCATCAAAAGTAGATGAGTATGGTCATGTGGAATTCGGTAAAGTGCCAACACATGCAGAGATAGCCGCAAGAATAAACACTCACCGTGAAGCGGTAACCAGAGAACTTAAACTACTGGAATCAGAGAACATCATTACGTGGAAACGCGGCGAATACGTCATACATGATATTTCCAGATTACTAGCCAATAATTAAGTCCGGCTATTCTGCTTTTTCGTATTACCAATTTTTGGAAACTAAAATATAACGACGAGGACTTACCACGCTTAATTCGAGAATACTTTGTTCATTCACAACAACCAAAACTTTGATAAACAATTTGTATAAAACATGGACAGTACATTCAACACTTCGCACGGATTAGTTGGCAGAGATCAACATCTGCGCAAGATCAATAAGGCATACTCCAATAGTGATGAAAAAAGGTCGTCCCATGTATCCTTAAGAGGCGCATCCGGGGTTGGTAAGACATCACTAGCACTTAGTTTTGCACGTGATCAAACACATGAGGAATGTCTGACCAGCTACGTAAAATGCTATACCAGTGCAACCCACACAGCTCACTACGCACTATCCAGGTTGTTCGAACCGGTACTGAACTACCTACTTTCTTTAGAACAGGAAGTAGTCACGAAGTTACAGAGCGAACTTCTGGATATTGACGGCGCAATAGGGCCACTGCTACTGCCAGTACTTCCAAATATTCGGTATCTAACGCCATCGCAAGATGTATCGCTGGGAGATATTCCTATTGCCGAATCTGCCAGTAGGTTCGAACATGCATTTTTAGCATTCGTCAACATCGTCACCCCACATCTTCCTAAGGTACTTTTTATTGTCGATGATATTCAATGGTGTGATGATGCATCTTTAAGCTGTCTTGAAAATATTCTACAACACCAGATTTTTCATGATTACTTCCTGATCAGCACCGAGCGTATCAACAAAGACTATAAAAACGAGAACAGTTTTTCCCAGACAAGCATTTCAACTGATACTGTTATTAATGTAGAAGAGCTTGCTCGTGCCGAAGTGCGGGCTATGTCTGCGCTTTACTTGAACACTGAGATACCCGCAGTTATTGATGCGGTTTCCGATCGCGCATGGTCTCTTGCGAAAGGTAATCCATTTTTTCTAGATCGTATTCTGTCTCTGTTTCGCGATGGGTCCGTAGTCATTCAGTCTGATAACATGCATGAGTTGGATGACTACCTGGACTTAATCAGTCTGACAAATTCATACCCGACTGTATTGGACCTTCTCACAGCATCAATGGCGTCCATAGGTGAAACCTCCATGTCTATGCTGTCCATAGCGTCATGCATTGGCCATACGTTTTCAGACAACGCCCTGTCAAAGCTCAGCGAAATTCAATCCCAGCCAATCGTGACATTGGAAATTGCCGTAAAAAAAGGATTACTGGTAAGGACCTCATCTCCTGTTGGAACTCCAGCTAATATTTTTAACTGGTACAGATTCGTACATGATCAGATTGAGGATGCAGCATTCCAACAGCTGGCCCCTGAAAAACGTAATGCCATTTTCTACAAGCTACACCAACATCTACTGACAAATGACTCGGACTCAGAACTTGTTCATAGCGACTTAACCGCTGTGCTGAAGTTAAACGATATAGCTCACCTGTTAAATGCAGAAGAAACATTCGCTCTAGCCGAGCTGAATCTAGATGCCACCAATATCAATAGACAGTCGTCTGCGTTTAAAGAATCTCTGGTGCATGTAAACGTTATTCTGAAACTTTCTTCAGAAAGCTGGTGGGATACACATCATGCACTAATGGCTGAAGCGCATATTCGGGCAATAGAGATATTAATCGGCATGCGTGACTTTGACAGAGCCAAAAACCTGATACTGGAATTAGAACGGCATGATTTGAACGACGATGATACTACCAAGCTTACGCAGCTTAAAATATCTTACTTTCTAAGCCTAGGAAATCACGCTGATGCAATAAGCACTGGCAATCAGTACTTGGAAAAATGGGGACTTCAGCTACCAACAATCGATTTAGAACGACGTATAGAAACCGAACTTGAAATTGCCAACGAATACTTTTCCCCGAAAGCATTGAACGATATTATTGAACAATCCAGTGCAGAATCAATATCGGGACGTGCCAACCCAATGAAAATAATGGTCGACCTGCTGGTGCCCAGTGACGCCATAAACTCCAGATTGAATATGTGGTTAGCGGTAAAGCTTTTCACTACAACCATGAAATACGGATACAGCATTTCGTCTGTAAAAGCGCTTGCCAACTTCGGTAGCACCTGTGCAACACTTGGCTATATTGACCGTGGATACATACTTGGCGAAAGTGCATTAAGGATCTGTGAGGCAGAAAAAAATAAGTTCATAGCACACAAAGCGTTGTTTACCTTTCATGGATACCTGAAACATTGGCGAGACCCACTCCAACAAACCGCAAACTCGCTGCAAGGTATCCATGACACCAGCTTATTGAATGGCGATGTGGCCTACGCAGCGTTAACATCAGGAATGATTGGTAGCACGGTATACCCATACACAACGAACAACCTCACAGAAACCATCGCGACTCTCGAGAAATCACGTGTCTTTTGCGAAGAAAATGGTGCTTCAGGTAGCATGCAAATGTCGCTTTCTGCTTTACTGCCTCTTAGCCGCATGCACGGGTTAGAAAAGGACACTGATCAATTCCAATACAAACACTATTCCGAAGCGGAATTTCTCAGGCAATGTGAATCTGACAATAACGGGATGGCTATTTGCAATTTTCGCATTCTGCAATCACTGGCTTTTGCATTGGAAGGTCGATTAACCGAGTCTGAAATATCGTGCAACTCAGCCTTTCAGAAATGTGGAAACCTCTACGCAACTTTCTCAAAAGCAATGTGTTTTTTTCTTCGTGCGTTCACCGTTTTCTCCACCAGTCAATCGCAGCCGTTAAGATACAGTGCAAAAAAAGAATCAGCCCGAAATTGTCTTGATGAATTGGAAAACTGGCATAAAATAAACCCGCATAATTTTTCATGCCTTTACCATTTGGCAAAAGCAGAATATTACCTGGCAGAGGATGCTATTGAAGATGCTTTGGAGCAATATGTAAAATCAATTGCCGCTGCCAAAAAATCGGAATTCCATCTTTTCCACGCATTGTCGCATAGCCGTATTTCAGCCTATTGGAAGGACAAGAATGTAAACGGATACTACTACAACGAACATACTACACATGCGTATCTCATTTGCACATCAGTACGCGCTAACCTGTGCGCATCAATTTTCAAAGAAAACGCCACATTAGCTGATAGCACCTATTTACACCTGAATGCGCACGACATACATGAATCAACCCAACATACCGACGACCTCGCTGCTTTTATTGACGCCAGCGCCACGATAAACAATGAAACAGACTACGGCAACATGGTGCGTAAAATGTTGTCCTTACTGTTAAAGCTAACGCATTTTAACACCGTTAAATTATTCATAAAAATGGATGATGAGTTACGCATGGAGGCAAGCCACGACAATGCCTCTTTCTCGTTGTTCCAATCCCCTTCTGACGTTGCAGCTAAAGAGTACCCGGCCAGTCTTTTTCGATATGTAGAGCGTAGCCGTCAAACCATTACAGCATCACACCCAGCAGAACAATCTCCGTATTCAAAAGATACGTACATTAGAACTAGAAATCCGAAATCGATCATTGTGCTACCGATATCGATACAAGCAAATTTAATAGGGATATTGTATTTTGAATCTAGCAGAACTAACGGAACCACCACAGAAAAGATAAAGAAATCTCTGGCTATACTGTCTTCCTTAATCGCAACCTCTATACACAACATCCTATTGTATAAAAGCATTTCGAGTGCGGTTCAATCCCAAACTGAAATCCTGAACGAGTCTAATGCCACACTTACACAGACTGTTGAAAAACAAGAAAAGGAAATTGATCAGTTAGGTAAACTGCGAGCTTTCTTACAGCCGCATGTCGCTGACGTTATCACCTCTTCAGATCACTCGGAACTATTGAACAGTCATAGAAAAAGGCTGTCTATCGTATTCTGCGACCTGCGTGGGTTTACCAACTTCTCCGAATCGGTAGAGCCCGAAGACGTGTTTGATTTACTCGGCCAGTACCATGAAACACTCGGTGCCATAGTCACAAAATTCAAAGCAACCATCGACCACCGTGCCGGTGATGGACTAATGACCTTCGTTGGCGACCCCGTTCCAATAAAAGACACCTCGGACCACGCTATAAAAATGGCTGTTGAAATGCAGAGACAAATATCAATATTATTAAAAGGCCGAGCATTGCGAGGACACAATCTGGGATTTGGCGTCGGTGTTGCAACCGGTTACTCCAACATTGGACTAATAGGATTCTCCGGAAGCTATGGCTACTCTGCCACCGGTAGAAACGTAAACCTAGCATCCCGTCTATGCGATGAAGCTAAAGATGGCGAAATACTGGTTAACCGAATAGCCTATGCCGATCTGCATGAGAATGCTTATTCTGTGGAGGAAAGAAGTTATACACTCAAAGGCTACAATAGTGACACCACTGCATTTAGCATTAAGCCCCGATAATTTCTGGCAAGAGGCAAGGCTTATGATTTGCTAATTTTAACACTTGGCAGTGCTCTTGAAGCGATGTTCTATCGAAATGATAGAACATCGCATTTAAGTACCTTTGTGTGGGGTTGTATGAATTACATAGCCAGCTGCTCTGTGCACACATTTACAACAGCTTGCGCATCCGACTTTACAGCTTCAAGTTGTTCTTTCATCTCGTCCATTAGAGTCACATATTCATCTAACTCTTTATCCTTCGTTAACGTCATTATTTTCGCTTTGGAAAACGTTTCGCCGAACCGCGCTAAATTTGCTTGCGCTGAACTTAAATCGGCACTAGCAACGGCGGTGATATTTGCTTCTTCATCACCTTGAACCATATCGCCAAACACAGATAGTGCTGTTGGTTTATAATTTGACATAATATTAGTAACTCCTGACTGGATATTTATATTAATTTACATCTACTGTTGCACATGCAGTAGAGGTCGGAATACCAAACCGGTTTCCAGAAGCAACTTGCGCATACTGTATTTCATTGAGCATATCGCTAATCATCTCTAAATTACCGCTTTGCTTTACTGCATTCGTAAAATGTTCACATATCATTGAAGCTTCAGTGAACCGACTTTCATCATTTGGCAAGCGAAATGTACTGAACGTATCTTCAATCAACTTAAGCACGCTGCCAGAATCACGCTTTATATGCTTAAGCAGTGTCACTGTAAATATCTGAACCAGTACGAATCCATATCGAGTTAAAGACAAAATACGATTCTCTATGGCATCAGACAAAACAAGATTATGGTACGGGAATAATGCTGGAGCCACTTTCGCTACTGTGCCTTTACGTACTCTAAATGGCGTTTCCATTAATATGTCACCTACAGATGATGAATACCGGAAATTCTCACTGGGCACTTTGCTCGTCATTTCAGTACCGTTGTAATACGACAAATGATTCAAGCGTACATCAGCTCGCATGTTTTCCATACGCAACGCGGTTTCCAGCACCGACTCTAGCTCGGCATCTGTGTAGTCAGGTGAAAGCATCAAACCACAAGTTGGCTTTACGCCATTGTCTATACAGAATCTAAGCGTAGACTCGAGTTTTTCCCATGACTTAAAATAGGTCTTCTTAAACTCTTTCTTGGTGCGACCCGACAATGCATCTACACCTATAAACACCCCCTTAAAACGTGCTTTGCCTAGCAACGTTACCATCGTTTCATCCAACTGAGCTAGCGTGGCATAGCCAAAGAAATTCACGTCAAGCTCCGCTGCTATTAATGCTTCACACAACTCTGTCGCATATGCAACATCGTTGAGAAAATTGTCACCAACAAGAAATATCGTGTCGGGTTTGTAGACCATTAGCGCACTTATATCGGATACGATTTTGGCTGGTGATTTTGCCCTATTACCCTGCCCCCAATGACCCTTGCTATAGCAGAAGCTGCACCTTAGTACGCAACCTCTTTGATGGTCGTATGCGATTGTTCTCGCGCTGCTTAGATCATAATAATCCTCGACATTTAAGAGGTCATAGGCCGGTAAAGGCAAATCATTGAGTGATAAAGATGAGGCAGAGGCTCTTTGCAATTGGGGACCAAACGGTGTTCTCTCGGCAAGGTTCTCGATATGATGCCGCCTACCCGAAACTCGACCACGTTTCATTAATTCAAGCAGCGGCTGTTCACCTTCCCCGCAGATCACGAAATCCACGTACTCAAACTGCGATAGCAACTCCAGCGCAATTGATGAAAAATGCGACCCACCTAAAACGATCGAAATGGATGGAATGTGCTCTTTAATGTGCCTAGCCAACTCCAGAACAACAGGCGAGTCCAATGCCATGGATGTTAAACCTACAAGGGTGGGGTTTTCTTTGTTTAGCGCTTCAATAACATCACTAAAAAAATTATCACTGTCTACCCAACCCGGATGTGCCATGCCCTTGAGGTTTAAATCTAGAATATTTGCCTCAAATCCGTTTTGACGAACATAGCTTGCGAGCGATAACAAACCTAACGGAGGAAAAACGTTAGTTGTATCTTCGTTGTGAATGGGGCCTTGAACTAGCGTGATTTTCTTGAACATCTCCTTTACATACCTCCTTTTATGATCGTGTCAATTTTCCTTTGCGCCGAAATTTGGAGTATTTATCCAATATTTGACGAATAAACTAACAGTGACTCAGCATCGCTTACATTCTAATTACAAGTTATAACGCGACATGCAGTCACACGCAAGAATGTCACTGTTACTTTCAATGAGTAATTTGTATAAAATTAGTTATCACCACACACAAATAGTGCAAGCTAGTGCGGTTGATTATGCGCTAGTTCTGTAATATCGAGCGAAGCATCTAGTCTGTGATGACAACATACGGCACATCTTCCCTTGCTATCCATCGCTGTCATAATCAACCAGACGCACATCATAATGATGGTGCATCCCATAGACTCCTTCCCAACACTAGCCTGCAAACCTAAAGTACATCCATTGATATATGTTAGATGTGGTAATTATCACAAACAGCTATAGATATGACTTTAGTATCCTTTCGGAACCTCATATTGTTTAACCACTAGAACGATTGGAACGAATTCTAGACCGGCACTGAATCGGCCTGACAAGCAATGTGACGGTGATGTCGACTAATGCAGACTCTTTGCTACAGCTACTAAGCAAAGGTTTTCACTACACCGATGACACAAATCAATCTCTGCAGCTTATTATCGAATGGAGAACAAAAAGTGCATTCCTCACAAACAATTACCTCTCTCTACAGCGCCATACTAGACGATGCACTTTGGCCAACTGCACTTGATGCGCTTGCTCGTGAGTTTGGCGCACAAAGTTCCCTATTGATCCACTCGGATGTTAACGATAAACTCCCGTTTCGTATTCAGCGCGCTAGTCAACTCTGGAACGAGCTCGATGGTGAGACAGTTAGCCACTATGAGAACGAACTAGGTCACTACGAAGCTGCGGCGTGTAAATTTCTGCAGCGATCACCAATCGGAACTATCGCTGTCGATACCGATTTTCTGAAAGCCAAGTTATTAAGAGCTAGGCCAGATTACCAGTACACGATAAAACACCTAGACTTGTGTCATCGGGCTTCAATGCGCTTGAACGGCAACAACACTTGGTTCGAAGCGCTAACAATTCACTTTGCACCTAAATTTCAGTCAGTACCGAATTCATCACGCTCGCTACTCACCGGTATTTTGCCGCATGTAGCTAAGGCACGGGAATGTAGCTGTCTTTTTCGAGCACTGCGTAGCCGATACCTAACCGCCCTGAACGCACTTGATCATGTCGACATTGGTCTTTGCATTGTGGATTCTACCGCTGAAATAATTCTAAAAAACGCCAAAGCCGATGAAATTATTGCCAACAACACATCGGTTATAGTTCGAGCTGATAGGGTTTTAGAAATCGTTGGTAAAAATGCACTGCTGCTAGAAGCAATTAAGCGCTGCTCGAAATCCGCGGCGGGCGAAGACTCGACCACTGAAGTGCTGCTTGTTGCCGCAGACAGATTCAATGGCTGTGAGTTGCTGCTTGAAGTCTCCCCATTTCGCGATAGCGCAGGCGAACTTGAGAATGGTCTAGAAGGTGCCATGGTTACGCTAATAGACCCGTCAAAAACCGACATGCTCGACTCTGCACGAGTTGCACAGCTTTGCAAACTGACAAAAGCCGAGACAACGGTGCTAAAACTACTGCTTCTCGGAAATACCAATCGGGAAATTGCAGAAGAACGTAACGTGTCAGTGGAGACGGTCAAGTCTCAGGTGAACTGCGTATATACAAAAACACGCACAAGAAGGCGCAGCGACCTTATCCGCCTAGTAGCGCGAACCTCGCCGCCTGTTCACTAGCGCGCGAATACATCATGGCCTAACTATTCCAACATGAAAGTTGAGGCTCGGGCTAGGACCGGCACTATTAGAATACGTTTACCTCCAGCCCATTACTTCAAAAAAACTCAGTGTTCGGCGAGCCAGTCAAGAATAATGTTTCGGTGACGTTCTCTGCCATAACTCTTAAAGTGCCCTCCGTGAACTATTGATACCGGTAGGTCTAGTAATCGCTTCATACTGTTCACATAGTCATTGGCATCGGCGTGATAAGTGTCTTCTATCAAAGGTCCGTCATAGACAATATCGCCACTGAACAGGATGCCCGTAGCGGATTCCCATAGCGCTATCCCACCTGGCGAGTGACCAGGGGTATGGATAACCTCCAACCGTCGGTTACCAAGATCAATCACATCACCATCCTCAAGAATTCTGGTGGCCGGTGCAGCCTTAACCGAATAGCGCGCTGAGAGATAGGGTTCGGGTGGCAAGCCGGTAAATATTTCATCTGTCACATACGGGTCAGCAAGCGTATTCTGGCGAGTTGGATTGGCCAACAATTCTGCCTCTGCAGAATGAACACAACGCTGCTCGAATTCATGATGGCACCCTATGTGATCAAAATGAGTGTGGCTTGCAATTGCTACCAGCGCCTTTTCGGTAACCAGCGGCACATGTTCGCGCAAGCTGACAACACCCATACCACTGTCAATCAGCGCATCATGTTGACTGCCTCTTATATGCCAGATATTGCAACGATAAAATGCTGTTATATGCATTTCGCTAATCAGACGTATATCTGAATCGAGCTTAGTGATCGAATACCAGTCGTGAGGTGAGATGCGTTGCATGCGTTTAATCGACCTTAGTTTTAGTATTTACGTTGCCGTCAGCTTTTAACAGAACCACATGAGAAGATTGTGTCGACAGTGGGAGTTCGTCGTTAATTTGTAATTCTGTAGATTGGGGTAAGTGTGCAACAAAGCTTGTTCCATCAGTGGTGGTGACTCGGCATCGTTGGTAAGCACCGAAAAAAGACCGATCTGTTAGTCTGGCTGTACCTAGGTTCAGCTGGGTTACAGAATCTGCAGCGGTTGCGGATATATGCTCCGGCCGAATACACAGAACCACTCCATCACCACTTTGGATATTTTTGTTTACATCGTTCTCGTTTGACAACAATACCGTACCAAGCTCACCTTCAACTGATATGACGCCCGCTTCTATTGAATTAACCGTCCCTTGTACTTGATTGGTATCGCCCATAAAACCAGCTGTAAATAAGCTCTTGGGTCTTAGATAGATCGCCTCTGGTTTCCCCACATCTTCCACTCTACCCTGATTCATGACAATGATATTATCTGCGATAGCCATTGCTTCTTCCTGATCGTGCGTGACGTGTATGAATGTTGTGCCAACACTTCTCTGAATAGCTTTTAATTCATCCTGCATTTGTCGTCGGAGTTTAAGATCTAGTGCACCTAGCGGCTCATCGAGCAATAACACCTCTGGCTCTACAGCGAGCGCTCTTGCCAACGCTACACGCTGACGTTGGCCGCCGGATAGCTCATGTGGCTTTTTGCTGGCTGAGTCACTCAAACCCACCATCTCAAGTAATTCCAATGCCTTGGTGTTCCGAGCCTTACGAGGAACCTTACGCATGCGCAGACCAAAACCGACGTTTTCAATTAGATTCATGTGAGGAAACAAGGCGTAGTCCTGAAACATGGTCGTGGTTACCCGATTAGCTGGCGGAACATGGGTGACATCTATTCCGTTGATACTCACACTACCCTGTGTTGGCTGAAGAAAACCTCCCAGCACAGACAACAGCGTTGTTTTGCCACACCCTGAAGGTCCCAGTAGCACCGCAAAGCTTCCTGCTTCAATGTCCAGTGAGACATTATCCAGCGCCTTTAACGTACCGTAGCGATGGCTTAGCAGCTTGATTTCGACTCTGGCGCTCATGAGCGTTTCGCTTTTCTAAAAATAAATATTTCCGCCACAATCAGTAACAACATCGAAATAATAAATACCAGAGAACCAGCTGCGTTGGTTTTTGGACTAAGCCCAGAACGCAACATTCCCCATATTTCAACAGGCAGCGTTACATCGAACCTAGATAGCAAAAATGAAATGATGAACTCATCCCACGAAAAGGTTACCGAGAGAAAAAACGCCGCCAAAATAGCGGGAAGCATCATAGGAACGGTGATGAGCATGAGCGTTTTACCCTCACTTGCTCCAAGGTCTCTGGCCGCACGTTCAATATTGATTTGGTGATCACCAAACTGGCTATAAATAATCGCAAAACACAATGGTGCATTGATAACCACATGACCAATGCCAACGGTCCATAAAGAACGACTAATACCCAACGAATTGAAGGTCAATAGTAGACCCAGTGCAATTATTAGATAACTAACTGTCAGCGGCGCAGTCAATAGCGCTCTTTGAAACCCCTTGGCTGGCAAATGAAATCGTGCAAGCCCGTAAGCAGCCAGAAAACCCAACACTAGCGCCACAGCGGATGAACTCATCGCCACCACTAACGAATTGAGCACGGAGTCCATTAGTCTGCTGTCACTAAAAACGGCTTCGTACCATTTCAGCGTTGGACCTTTAAAAGGCATGATAGGTAAACGACTATCTTGGAAAGAGAACAGTACCAGCACACTGACGGGCAAATAAATTAAGCCGTACATCAGCGCCGCGTAGGCAAAGACAAAAAATGACTTGATGGCACGCTTACCCATATCAGCCGGTACCCATCATGTGCGTTCCATCTTTAACCAACGTGAACAGAGCACATAAGCCACCGTCACAATCAGCATCAGAATAATGGATAAAGCAGCGGCGCTCGGGAAATCAGCACGGCGCCCAAGTTGCAACATAATGACTTGCGGCAACACTAGCTCGTTGCTGCCGCCGAGAATTTTTGGCGTGATGTAGTCACCGATACACAATACAAAAGTTAGAAACGCACCAACCATAATGCCGGGTAAACTCAGTGGCAGCACAACATGCCAAAACGTTTGTATGGGCCCTGCCCCTAAGTCTGCTGCTGCGCGCGCATAGTTAGGCGATAGCTGTTTCAAGTTGGAATAAATCGTCAACGTTAGCAGCATGACAAAGAAGTGCACGAAGCCGATTATGGTTGCGTAGCGGGTTGAAGCGATAGCAAGCGGCTCAGCAACAATACCAATGTCCAATAAAAAGGTATTCACAATCCCTTGCTTTGACAGCACCAGCAACCAGGCGTAGGAACGCACAACATAAGATGTCCAGAATGGAAGTATGGCTAACAGAAGTGCTGTGCGTTGCCATTTTTCCGGTACACGTTCAGCAATGATCCACGCTAACGGATAAGCCAGCACAACTGAAATTAAGGTAACAGTAAGACTGATTTCAACCGAATTAAAAAGGGCTTTTAGCAGGTGCCCTTTAGAGAAGAATTCGATGTAATTATCGAAATCCCATGTAGCAACGATCTTCCCGCCAATACGATGCCAGAAACTCATCACCAGCATGAACACAAACGGGATGATAAAAAATGCTACAGTCCAGACAAGCGCTGGCAGTACAAACCGCCAGCGCTGCCAGAGTGAGACTTGAATGACCTGGTCCTACCCTATTAGCATAGTGCTCTTAGCGCTGTTGCATTTCTAACCAGAGATCTTCCATCTTTTCATCAAGTTCTGCTGCAGGCGCTGGGTATAGCTGAGAATTAGCCAAATAGGCTTCTTGCTCATCCCAACGCAACGCGGCCTTCTGTTGATCATCCAACAAGTCACCGGTTTTACGATTAGCAGGCATAGCCCAATAACACGAAGATGTCGCCAACGCAGCTTGTCCTTCAGGACTGACAATATACTGAACAAATTTTAGCGCCATATCGGGGTTACCCGAATCTGCCAGCATAGTGACTGATTGCGACCACATCAATCCACCCTGTTTCGGTAGCACCCAATCAAGGTTAGGCATTTCGGCTGATAAAACACCAGTGAGCCACTCACCACCACCAAATAGAATATCCACTTCACCTGTTGCCAACGCAGTCTGGCTGGCGACAACGTCGGTAAATTGGGCAGTGTTGTCTTTCAATTTAAATAGCGTCTCTTTAAGGGCCGGTAAATCAGCTTCAGATAGCTCAGCGGTTTTCTTTCCAAGACCCATTGCCACAAGACCGATCATTGGCGTGTGCCAGTCGTAGACGGCAATCCGGCCCTTGTATTTGCCGTTCCAAATATTCGTCATATCTAGCATATCTGCCGGATCGACCTTGTCTTTGTTGTAGGCAATCGTGTTGTAACCAAACAATTCTGTAAATCCAAACCATTTACCATCGAGCTTGTGTTTATCTTCCAGCAAAACCTCAGGCCAGATATCGGCAACCGGAAGAGCTGCTTCAGGCAATTCAGCAAGCAGACCTTGTTGAGCAAGCCCAAGCACATCAACACCATCAATTATCAGTACATCCCAGTCCCCAGCCTGAGACTGTTCAAGTATGGATAGTGCAGCACCTGTTCCTTCAAATTCCTTGAGATTAACCTTTACATCATTGGCTTCCTCAAACGGGCGGATAAATTCGGGGTCGGTATGGTCACACCAAACGAGCGCATTAATAGAACCTTCGGCAAAAGCGGTGCTCTGGCCGAACAACCCTGTTACGGCGAAGCATGCGAGGAGCGAAGTCTTGATTCGGTGTTGACTCATAGTGTGTCCTTCTGGCGTTGATTTTGAAAAACGTTGGCGTGTTAACTATCGAATACGATGGTTAGATACTATCGTATCGAAGCTATTTTTTGGACTAGATTCGGCTCAGACCGGCTCATTATTTTGAATTATCGCGAAAAACCAATCAATTAGAGTTAGGCATAGCCAACTGGGATGCAAACAAGAACCAATTTGCTTTCTAAACCCCAAACCCCGCGCTGAGCTATCGAAGCAAACAAGCGACAGCCAGCATGGGGCATATCGAGACCTTTATCCAAGAATAAACCGTGGCCATTTCATGGGCGACTACTCGATCGGTATCCCTCTTTTGTAAAAGCTTGAACTCAATGCTGACCTTCCCTATTAACTATGCTGCTCCAGTGCGCAAGAGTGCGATCACTTCATTGAAATAATGGGAAACGATGAATTTTATTTTATAAATGCTTGCGCCGCTAAATTATTGCACCAACATAGCGCTCAGAACCTAAGGGGGTTGTCTCACCACTGCATGGCAGGTGCAAAGCCCAATACGCCACGCTCAAAATCAACGGTAACGTGTTTTGAATTGCAAAAGCGCAGTTAAAGAGGATAAAGTATTAATCTGCCTTCCCGCGACAGGTGATTAATCATGTTAAATAAGCGATGGTTCTGCTCCCATTTTCTCGGTATTGCGATTGTGTTTTTAATGGCAACCGCTAACGGTTTTGCTCAAGATTCGAAGGATTCAACAGGCGAGCAAGGCAAACCAAAAATGCTCGAACTATGGAGCCCTGGAGATACCGGCCAACGGATGCGTATTCGTGGACGAGTAACCGGTACCGACGGCAAACCGATACCCAACGTAAATATCCGATTTCGACATGCAGATAGCAAAGGCTTGGACAGAAGTTATCATCAGGGCGAACTAATATCGAATGATAAAGGCATCTACCAGTTCGGTTCGGTAATCCCAGGTAACAATCATCGACTCAGTCATGTGCATGTTTATATCAATCACCCGGGGTTTAGAGGCGTAGCAACCGAGTTTCATTTCAAAAACGACCCTAAGGCAAATCCGGATGACCCAAACGCTATTTTTCTGGAAGAAGGTAATGCCGACGACATAAAAATGATGTATGGCCGCTGGGATATTACACTTACTCCGAACTAAGTTGCACTCAGCGACTCTTTATAGTTTTTGCTTTGGCGTGCTGGCGTGCTTGAATACGGCCTATGCTCATGAACACGCACCTATCGCTAATTCAACAGAAGAGCATCAACCGCAACACGAGTTTTACTTCACACGTGGGATGTTCAGCGATGATTTCAGTTTTGGTGATGATCTGGGTGGGACTTGGTCGATAGATTATCCTAACGCCGATCGTCATTTTTTATTAGCATTAGATCGTCTAAGTATCATCGACAGCTCTCCCGATGAATACGCTATAAAACTCACCGACCGCAAGCTTCGAGAACTGCCGCTTATCTATGTTCTGGAAGTTGGTTCCATGCAACTTGTTGAGGATGAAATAGTTGCCCTTCGAGAATACCTGTTGGCCGGTGGTTTTTTATTCATTGATGACTTCTGGGGCAGTTGGGCATGGCAGAATCTAGCCGAGCAGATGCAGCTTGTGTTTCCTGATAAAGAAATAGTTAAGATTCCGCCCACTCATCATATTTTTGATATCGTCTACGACATCGACAAGATCAAACAAGTGCCGAACTTTCGCAACGGAATTGCATACGAACGTACTGGCATAACACACGAAAACGATGGCACTGAGCCACAGGTGAGTGGCATATTCGACGACAACGGTAAACTGATGGTGCTAATAAACTGGAACAGCGACCTTGGTGATGCCTGGGAATGGGCCGATCATCCTGAGTACCCTTCTCACTTCACTACTTACGCGGTTAAGCTGGGTATTAATGTTGTGATCTATGCGATGACGCATTGAGCCAATGACTACGTCTTATAGTCAACATAATCATCGATGATGTCGCCCAAAATATTGGCAAACTTATACTCCTGCCGCTGATCAAGGCCAATGCTCTTGTGGTATTGACCTTCATACAAGGTTAATTCAGCGGCAGATTGAGTAATCTGCACAGAATACACATACTTAATATTGGGATGCGCATCGCCTTCCAGGCAATGGTACGTTTTAAAATATTGGTAGTGATCAATCGTTATTCCAAGCTCTTCCTGCACTTCTCGCACTAGCGCAATTTCGGCAGTCTCACCTTGCTCTACATGCCCACCGAACAAATCCCAATGGTTAGGAAAAGGGATGTCTGGTTTGTCGTCACGAAGATAAATAAGTAACTTACCCTCTGAGTCAAAAATCAAAGCCGTTGCCACTTCAATCATAGGTTGCGCCACCTGAAATTAAGATCGACCGACCTGGGCATACCAGCCCGATTCGCTCACTTTAAAAATAAAATCTTTTACGTCTGCCAAGTCTTCTGCATACGTTAGGCCTTTCCACGTCACAAGCGTATCGAACACCTTCACTTGCAATAGCCCAGACTCAATACCTTGGTTCACCATTGCAGGTAGATAGAATTCATCTTGATCTAAGTTAGGTGTTTCATTCAGAAATGCTTGAAAACCCACATCAAGTAGGTTGAAAATAGCGGGTACGAAACCCCAGAACGTCATGGAGACAACAGAGTCGTGTTGGACTGTCTCAGCATCATCGGACTGGTCATACTGCAGAGAATTGGATGAGCTGTAGACTATGTTTTTTACCTCACGAATTGATTCCAAATAACCATCTGAACTAACTGCGCAAATCCCTCTATTAACCCCACCGGTGCGGCTCAAAGTATTCTCTAACCTGTACCCCGGCAGAACACATGCCTTAACATTTTTTGCATTCGCTAGAAGATAATCGCCTATCTTTTCATAGTTCTCTCGGCCATAAAAATCATCCGCGTTGATTACCACAAACGGATTTTGAATGTGATTCCTACAAGCAAGCACAGCATGTGCTGTGCCCCAAGGCTTAGTCCGACCCACAGAAAGCTCAGTTTTATCAGGTTCACCGTTCGCCGCCAAAGTTTGAACTACGAATTCAACTTTCAGTTTATCCCCATAATTTTGTAGCCGTGCGGAGAACTCAGCGATATCCTGTTGAACACCAACAACAAACACGACATGCGTAAAGCCAGCTTTGAACGCGTCATGCACACTGTATTCAAACAATGCTTGCCCTTGCGGCCCTACTTCAGCCAGTGGCTTGTTGCCGCCGAACCTTGCGCCTAAGCCTGCAGCCATAATAACTAGAGACAGTGACATTCAACGCTTACTCATGTTGACTGCGCTGGATACAGACTATAAAAACGCACTCTTTTTACCTTTGCTTAGCCAAAATACAAAGAACACGCAAATACCAGTACTGGCTAATAGTATTGTTGATAGTGCAGCGGCAATGCCAAATTCACCGTCGAGCACCGACACATAAATATGAACCGGCATTGTAATTGTTTTGCCGGTATACAAAATTAATGTAGCAGATAATTCGTTGATAGCGGTAATGAAACTCATCATAGCGCCCGCTATGATGCCAGGCATAATCAATGGCACTGTCACAAAGGCGAACACCTTGAAAGGGCTGGCGCCAAGACTTGCAGCAGCCTCTTCTATTGACGGTTTGACCTGTCTAAGGCTCGATGTTGTTGAGCGCACACCATAGGGCAGTCGCCGAATAAATAACACCATAATGATAATGGCACTGGTGGCTACTAGATCAACAGGCCAGCGGTTAAATGTAGTTACAAAACCTATCGCCATAACTATACCCGGCACCAGATAAGGAACCATCAATATCGTATCCAGAAAACCCGATACCCGGCCCTCTCTTCTAACGATAAGATACGAGATCATGCCACTGACAAACGTAATAAACAGCACCGCAGCGCCTGCATAAACAAAACTGTTTACAACGGCTCGAGATATCTCGTGTACGACGCGGTTATAACTGTTTAACCCAAAGCCACCAGTAAATACCGGGCCGTTGGTTTCCAGAAAGGAAGTATAGATAACCACAATTGATGGAATTACACTACACAGCACAACGGTGTAACAAAACACGGTGACCAAAACGTACCGCCAGCCTCGAAGCTTGACTGGTCGGGATAAGTTGGTTAACGAGCTGGCGTATCGCTTCTTGGAAATAATATAACGCTGTAACAGCACGCCAATGATAGAGATAGCAATCATCAACATTGAAATAGTGACAGCCATGGTCGGAGGCCCACCGAGCTCGGAGGTATATTGACTGTAAGCCACCGTGGAAAGTGTACGCACTTTACGGCCAATTATGGATGGCGTACCAAAGTCAGCAATCGATAAAACAAAGCTTAAAATCGCCCCAGTACTAACCGCTGGAAAAACCAGTGGTAGCGTGACTTGCCGAAAGCGTTGAAATGCTGTGCACCCAAGATTTTCAGCCGCCTCTTCCAACGATTTATTTATCGATGAAAACGCACTTTCTGTCATCAGATAAACGAACGGATAAAATTTCAAGCTAAAAACCAGCACAATACCGGTATAACCATAAATAGTGGGCACGCTGACGCCAATCAGTTTAAACCAGTTGGTCACCACACCATTGGCACCGAATATCATGATCCATGCATAGGCGCCGATAAACGGCGGTGATACCAACGCCATCACAGCCAGCGTCGAGATGAGCGCCTTTCCAGGTAGATGATACCGAGACATGCAATACGCCAGCGGAATACCCAACAAGCAAGCCCCAAGCATGCCCAGCACACCGACAATAATAGTGTTCTTTAACGCGGTAACATAATATTTGTGGCTTAGAATTTTGGAATAGTTGGCTAACGAAAACTGCCCGGTTTCGGCGTCTACAAAGCTCAGCAAAAACACTTTCCCGATAGGCACGAAAAGTAATACTGTGATAGTGACAATGGTCAGCATCAACACAATCGACCAAAAATCAAACCTCGGGCGCCAAGCTATTGCGCTTCTTGCACCGTTTGTTGTGCTCACAAACGCAGCCCGTTTTCGTTTGCCTCAAAAAAACTTAGATCGTTTTTATCAACAATAATCCAAACAGTATCGCCTTCAGACAATCCGACGTACTCTTGTTTTGGTTCGCTGATAATCTGAATCGATGCACCGTCAGTTGCTTGAACGCTGAGCCTTAGTTCACGACCAGCAAAGCTATGATATTGCACCGTGGCGGGAAAGCGGATGTGTGTTGTCGATGGCTCATGTGGTTTATCAAACAAATCAAGCTTAATACGCTCTGGGCGAACAGCCACCACAGCACCTTCAGCCGGTGCCGATGCAAGACGCTCGGCGGGAATATCAGTGACAACCCCACAGAACTCAATAAAACCAGACCCTAAAAAGACGGGAAGAAAATTGTTGCTACCCACAAACGATGCAACAAACTGATTCGCTGGTGTATGGTAAATCGCCCACGGCGAGTCGCTTTGTTGAATTACCCCGTTGTGCATGACACACACAAAATCCGACATCTCCAGCGCTTCTTCTTGATCATGCGTAACGTAGATCGTTGTGATACTCAACGTTTTTTGCAACGAGCGTAGCTCTCGACGAAGATCAATTCTTAATTGCGCGTCAAGATTTGATAACGGCTCATCCATCAACAACACTTTAGGATTGGTCACCAAGGCGCGAGCCAGGCCAACTCGCTGCTGCTGCCCACCACTGAGCTCGTGCGGCATGCGATTCTCAAGATGCTCCAATTGAACCAGTTTAAGAATTTTTTTAATTCTCTCGCTTGCCTCAGCCTTTGGTACTCCGTGTTGCTTCAAGCCAAACGCCACGTTTTTCCCAACGCTTAGGTGTGGGAATATAGCGTAGTCTTGAAACACCATACCAATGTTGCGCTTGTGAACTGGAACATGATCAAGTGGTTCACCATCGACCAGCAAAGACCCTTGATCTTGGCTATGAAATCCGGCAATGGTTCTAAGTAAGGTGGTTTTCCCACAGCCACTCGAACCGAGTAATGTGAAAAACGAACCACTTGGAATATCGAGAGAGATATCCTGGAGAGCTACAACTGATCCGTAGCTTTTCTTAATATTATTTATTTGAACTCGGGCCACGGTAATGCTGTATTTCCCGACAGGTAGTTGAATTTATAATGAGTAGCGATAAAAACCAAGGGCTGCTGAGCGATCGACCTACTCAGCAGCTCTTTTTGCTTGATAAAAGGCTATTGGACTTCGAGCAAGAGATCGCTCCACAAACCCACAAGACGCTTTCGATTTTCTGCAGCCCAAGAGCCATCGTAGTCAATGGCAGCGAAGTCTGCTAACGGCGTTAGCTCTGGTACAGACTCTACATCAACGCGAATAGGCCGCCGTCCAACAGAGGCAACCACAGCTTGCGCTTCTTTCGAATTCATAAAGTCGAGGAATTTCTTACCACCATCGGCGTTTTTAGCGCCTTTAAGCAGAGCCATACCGTCTGGAACGATGGACGTGCCTTCCGACGGATACACAATTTCGACCGGACCACCACCAAGTTTGAAACGCAGTGCGGCATCCTCAAGGGTGACACCAATAGCCATCTCGCCATCGTTGACAAATTTTGGCACTGCACCTGAACTGTTAGACAGGATGAAATTGCCGAGCATACCTTCATATACTTCCCAGCCCTTCTCTTCTCCAAACGCCTGGATGACGGTTGCAAGCTGAATATAAGACGAACCTGATTTATCAGCTCGTGCTGAGGAAATCATTTCGCGGTACTCAGGCTTGGCTAAATCTGCCCAGCTTTGCGGGGCTGGTTTGCCGTCTAGTTTGCTTGGATTAACCAGAAACACACTGACAACTGCGGTAAACGGAAGCCAAGTACTTGGCCGCAGTTTAGGGTTAATTTTGTCCGCATCTACTGGTTCATAGGTTTCAAAAAGCGCTGCATTGGCATCGAGCACAGCACCTCCAACACTCCAAATAACATCGGCGCCCTTACCCTCACCTTCGGCTTTAATCCTATTCATTAAATCGCCGGTGCCGGCTTTGACGATATCGACTTCCATACCCGACTGCTCACGAAACATGGGAACCAGTGCATCAACTATCGCTTGCGGAGCGGCGGTATAGACGGTGACCGGGTCGGCAGCCATCGCTGGCGTAACAAAACTACTCACGCTAACAACCGCTGCGGTTAATGTGGCCTTAAATAGTGATTTAATTTGTATCATTAAGTACTCCTCCTAATTTTTGTACCAGTAGCACTGAAAGCGCTGATGCCTGGTTAATTATTATTAGCTATTCGGTTAATCAATTCGATTGATCATTGTCTTGCGATGTACGATTTTGCATCAATCGATTTCGCAATAACGATGAGAAAACCAGTATCGTTGTGCATTCTGCAACGTATTTGATTTCACAAACGTAACCCATAAAACAATATCATGGGTTGGAGGCATTCACCAGAACCAAAACCATTGATTTAATTAGAGTGGTGAATTATGTCGATCTTTCATATGATCTATAAAAGACTTGAATAACTGAGACTATCGCATGAGCAAATCAACCATCAAAGCCCTTTTGTTCGATCTGGGTGGTGTTGTACTTGAAGTCAACTTCCAAAAGGTCTTCCAATCGTGGGCTGCGTTCAGTGTTCTGGATGATGCACAAATCAAATCTAAATTTGCAATGGACGAACCTTATCAACAACACGAACGTGGACAAATAGAAGCAAGCGCGTTTTACGAACATCTTCGACAAACTTTAGAGTTATCCGGTACCGACGAAGAAATGGAGAGCGCCTGGAATGACATTTTCGGAACGGAGATAACAGAAAGTCTCGATGCCATTGATTTAGTACGCAGCAAGATCCCAACCTATGGTTTTTCCAACACCAACCGAACACATCAAATCTACTGGGAACATCATTACCCTCGAATTCCAAAAACGTTTCAGAAACTCTACGTGTCATCGGAGATCGGGCTGCGCAAACCTGATGCAGAAGCGTTTGAATTTGTACTCAAAGACATATCCGTTGAACCTGATGAACTGCTTTTCTTTGACGACTCTGCTGAGAATATTGAAGGTGCACAACGACTCGGTATTCAGACGGTTTTGGTGACCGATTCAAGTGCCGTGATTAATGCGTTGCGTGATTTGTAAGCTATCCGAAGGCACCGTGGTAGAACAATAAGTCGACATCGGTATCATTAGACAGGTGAATCTACAAACCAACCATAGCGCAATAAAATTCCTTACCCAAGCTACGCGCTAAATACTCCTCCACCACGCTGCCATCTGGTGTAGTTGTGGTTACATGCCAATATTGATCATCGATCTCTTTACTGACGGTGGTCAGGACGATCTCTTTGTTGACTTTGATTTTTGTATTCTCGTAGGTCAATACACCGTAGCTTGGCTCGCAGCTTTTTTTTCCTTCAATAATAGGGCCAGTTAATGTGTAATTTGTTTTGTCTCTGTAATCACTACCAGTGCCAGATTCCCATCTAGTTAGCTCGGCTGTTTGAGTACGCGTGTTTTCATCAAGTGCTTGAGTGTCAGAAACTATGCCCCGTTCGTCACGCCTTGCAGCGCTAGTGTTATACCACTGCCACAATGAGTTATACAGGATGGAATTACCAGTATTCGTTCGGGTAGTGTTACTGTCAATCGTGGTGGTATTAGCACCCGGTTGTGTATCCCTTCTGGAAAAACTGAATGTGCCTGTACCATTATCGTCAATGTCAATGCGACTATTGTCGTCTTCAAAAATATACGGCAGATCGGTAAGCACAGATTCTTGCGGACTAACGTCTGCAAGTACCAACCAAAATGCATTGTAGTCGTAGTACGCGTCTACTATTTCCAACTGCGTTTCAGCAGTCAGCGGGTCGGTACCGGCAATCAATTCATCTATATTACTGACACCATCTCCATCAGCGTCCCATTGCTCAGCATTAAACTGCTCCGCGCTGATTTGTATAATTTCAGACGCGTTAGTGCCGGTCTGAAATTCCTGTTCATAAGCACCCAATGCAATGTCGCCGTTACCATCGACAAACCTAATGGTAAGTTGGCGTGTTGTATCGATTGGGAAAGTATCTGAGGCAGTCCAAAGTTCATCGCCAACCCATTGGGCTCTCAGATCTTTATCACCCCATCTGATTTCAACCTGAAGCTCATTGGACATATAAGCCGGCACGGTAATTTCGAAATCAACCACAGTTGTTATCGGCGACATTGGGTCAGGTTGATTGCCATCAGTTAGCGGCTCGCCCGTGTCAGTATCAGGCATGTTGCCCTCAGGCTCAGCCGTGCCTTCATCAGATTGCACTGGGTCGCCGACTTGGCTGGCACCACCAGTTGACTCAGCATCGTCGGTTGCGCCTGAATTACCTGGTTGCTCTACGTTACCATCAGTATCATTGTTAGTTGGTGCATCGGTTATTGGGTCTTGGTCATCTATAGGGTTTTTATCATCTTCTACGGGCTCATCACCTTCTGCTGTTGAATCGATTGGCCTATTGTCATCACTTGGGGTAACCGTAATGGGTGTATCAACCCCGCTCTCACCAGATGTGCTTGCGCCAGCCGGCTCCTGTTCGCCACCGGAACTCGAACAGCCTGAAACCAACAAAGTGCCCACGAATAACGCCATGGCAATTCGTACATAGGGATATTCAAGCAATGTTGAATGTTGAGATTTCATAAACCGTTCCTAATAGAATAACCAACACAAAATTAATAACAGCTCGATGAGGAAAGAATTTACTGGCAACAAAATTAAGTGACATGGTCTCTTTCCAGCACTTTTTATCAATGCCTATTTTCGTACACAACGTTATATGTGCCTTCGCTCTACGCAACAACCGTCTGATTGCAAATAGTCAGATAACAATTAATTGACGCAGAAGGAACAACTACCTTGCTATTGCCGCAGTCTAAGCATAACCACTCTATGCCGCTCGGCATTATTACCACAGCAACACGAAACTCAAGGTTTGCGATGCATCATGTTACTTTTCTTCACCTACTTAATTCGCTCAACACCGACAGGTACGTACCCAACACACCAATGAACCTTATGAATGCTTAAACTAATGTTGATCTGGAAAAGCGAGAACACCCGCTCGTTGCAGTTTTGTTATGAGTTTGAATCGCGAAATGCTTTTGGCGGCAGTTTTAAATACTTGCTTGCCAGCCATCTTCGGCAAGAAGTCTCCAAGCTCTAGTGGAGCTGCGGGAGAAATTAGGGTGAGACTACTCACACGATCTTTATGCTCACCTGCTATTTTTATCGCAGCCATAGAACCAATCGAAAACCCGACTAAGTGAATCGATGCACCTCCTTCCTATGTGAGGATACTTGCTGTGTCAGTCGGGTTTGCAGACGTTGAGATATGAATTGAACTGAGCACGCTATCTGACAAAAAATACGTTTCATGCGGTGAGCCAGGTTGGCCATGAAAATATATCGTGCTGACGTTATTAAAATTATTGTTCATGAAAATATTTACGTTAGAGGCCGTTAGACTTATAGCAGTTTAACAACCACATAAATGACAATGAGAATCGAACTCTTAAACGATACTTCGCTGGTCTGAATACGACTGATCGACTCATAGCGTGCTGGCGCTGCGGCTATTGATGATGTCACAATAACCATCAAATCATTATCTAGACTCGCGTTATGAATACGCCCTCTTTCAACCTTATGATTGGTTCGTCCAATGAGCGCCTAGCCGAACTTGAGCGATTTATTGAACATTGGCTGGGTCCGCACAAGCAGGAGTATGGTGTGCCGGGCGAGGTGCTTGACGCAATAGCACTCCCTGCACCGCTGCGTCGTTTCTATGCTTTTTTGGGCAACTGGCCCGGAGACCCGATGTCTGTCCACAATAGGCTTCGTCCTGTGGATACAATAGCTAAGCAAAAAGGCGCGGACGAAGGCCTTGTGGAATTCGCCGTGGAGAACCAAGGTGTTTATCGCTGGGCTACACTTCCAGAAGGCGACGACCCACCAGTCTATGCAGCCGAGCACTGGGACGAGCTCCCAGCAGATACACCTATGGGCGATTACCCGGCACCCGGTTGGTATTTGTGTGAGCTCTCCTCGCTTACCGACTTCCTTATAGACTATGCACTCACCGAGCTTTCAGTTGCAAAGTCTAATATTGTGTACATTCCTTGGTCACCAACACTCGAGCACTACGTACAAAGTGATGAGGCAAACATTGTCTTACTACAACGCTCTTATTCAGGTAAGCGCACGTCGATACTGGTAGACGGCGACTATCTACTCCATCATCGGTATGGAAATCGTTGGGATACATGGGCTGCTAGAACGACACAGTGTGCTGATGCACTTGCGCGCCTCGATAAGTTACCAACCGCCGGTACACAACCTAAACCAAATAGCGTCGCTGCGCCAACATCAACCAAAGCGCATAGCGGGAACCAAGATGACAATGGCGAAGCCATCATTATTACGCTTGGCGACTGGGCACTAAAGGTACATGCCGATGGTTCAGGGTCATTGCACTGGAAGCAAATAAATACCCTACTTCCCACTAACACACTTAACGCCAGCGAACTCGGTGCTCAACTACGCGCTGGCAACGTTATCGTTGAGCACCCACCGATCGATGTACCAATGTTGATTGACACATTAGAAAGCATGCTTAAACACGCACCCGACGACACTCTTGAACAAAACCTCAACGATCTTAAAGTCCATCGTGAGCAAGCGGTACGCCGCATATTTAAAGGAGCAGTACGTATAAACGACACCAAGCCTAGCACTCACGCCGTTGAGCCTAAGATTGTTGAGGCAATCTGGAATCAAGCACTCAAGGCTATCGGTACGCTACCCACTGCACTAAAAAAGGCACACGAAACCTCGCCACCAGAGTTTGCCAAAGCGGCTGAAATAAAGCATTCATTTAGTGTTGAGCATCCGGATGTTCATGCTGCTCGGGGGCTGAGTTAAAGGTTGGGTTACACAAGTACCACACGGTTCATGTGCTTATCGATCGAAGTTCATCACTTATCACTTATCACTAAGCAGCAACTCAGAGCGTTCTTGGTCTATCTGGAAACGGAACTGACCCAGAATATTCATTCCCAATAACCCCTCGATGCCTCGTTCCCTACCAAAATCAATCACCGCAATTTGCGTATTCTTTAGTCTTTGAGTGCCTAAAATTAATTCTGGAACAGTGAATACAGTACCTTGAACAACACCACTTGCAGTGCGAAAAATGCGTTTATCCTGTTCTACCGCCTCACCGCTGTAGTTGAGCTTATTAAACGCATC
>JAYJMJ010264414.1:0-13951 GCA_036873875.1 Laminaria ephemera | reverse complement strand
AATATGATCATTAGTAGGCTCATAGACTTCATCATGTTAAATATTTTCATTCAAATTATATTTCCTTCTAAAAACCTGCGAGTAAATTTGTGTCGCTCTGTGTATTATTTTTTAAAAATGCAGGTTCACTAGATTTCCTTTTAGACTGAGAGTTATTCTCTCCATTACGAATTGAAGTGTACGAGCTACTTATGTAGAAGTTGTGAAGTCAAAATTTTAGTCAGAAATATTATTGGGGAGATGCGCACGGGGGGAAGCAAAAAGAGCGATTTGCAGAAGCAAACCGCTCTTTTTAAAACTACCAAAGTCTGGAGAAACGGAACCTAAGGCCTCCGCTTCGTTTTAAGTGCTTAGCACTTTATCAATGTTTACGGCTGAATCAATTCAATCTGCATTACTAATATTGAATTAGGTGGAATAAATCCATCAATACCTTCTTCGCCAAACGCTAAATCAGACGGTACGCGCAGTTGACGTTTGCCGCCATACTGCATCGTCGCCACGCCCTCTTCCCAACCGGGGAAAAGTTGGCCTTGACCAAGCACAGCGGGAATAGGTTGACCTGCATCAATAGAGCTGTCAATCTTTTCGCCTGAGTCGAACCAAATGGTAAAGTGCATAGAGATTGGTGCACCTATTTCTGGTGTGCCATCTTGACCCACTTCAATGTCAAAATATTGCAAACCAGACTCGGTAGTTGTGTAATCATCATCAGCAATATCTTCAAAGCTATCAGGTGAGCTAGCAACGACGTCTCCTACTTCAACAAGCTCAACGTCAAAGACAAGCGTAGCCCCTGGCGGAATTACGCCACCTGCACCCGTATCACCATAAGCGATTGCGGCAGGAATGACCAACACAGCTTTGCCGCCCTCTTTCATCAAGGCAACGCCTTCATCCCAACCTGGGATAACTGCGCCACGACCTAGAGCAAATGTAAATGGCTCACGTCCTTCTGAGCTATCAAACACGGTGCCGTCGGTGAGCTTGCCTGTGTAGTGAACCATTACAGTGCGATCAGCTTCTGCTTGTGCGCCGCTACCTTCTTCAACCTCGATGTATTGCAAACCAGAGTCGGTGACAATGCCTTGACCGTCATACTCTTCTGCGGTGAGGGGTAGATCGGCCGCTGGTGCTGGCTGTGGAATTGCGCCCGCAGCAGCATCGCCAACAGAGACTAGTTCAACTTCAAAGATCAACGTAGAATCTGGTGGAATTGGGCCAGAGCCGCCTGCCCCATAGGCTAATTCAGATGGAATAACTAAAATAGCTTTGCCACCCTCTTTCATCAAGCCAATGCCTTCGTCCCAACCTGGGATAACTTGACCTACTCCCAATGGGAATTCAATCGGTTGTCCGCGATCAATTGAGCTATCGAATACCGTGCCATCCACAAGCGTGCCTGTGTAATGCACAGCAACGACACTGCCAACGTCTGGCGTTGCACCTGTACCTTCTTCAATCTCAATATATTGCAGGCCGCTGTCTGTGATGACACCTTGTCCATCGAATTCAGAAGCTACTGCGCCTGACTCAACAACAACAGGTTCTTCGGCTTGGATTTCCTCAACAACAACTTCCGCCACTTCTTCTACGACGTCTGTCGTGTCTACGACTGGTGCTGATTCAATATTTGCATCGCCTGGATCAATTATCTCCCCGATACAGGCAACCAATAAGATCATAAGTAATAAGCTAACTATTTTTTTCAAAATTGAACTCCAATTTTTTATTAAGTGCACCGCAGGAATTATCTTAAACTAACAATCGTCGCGGTGCTTTACAAAAGTGGCTTGCATTAGATGCTTTATCAAGAATTTACCACTTTTGTGTTCAAATTAACTCTTAAAAATCACTTAAAAACGGCACACATATAATTTCTGTGTGCCGAAAACCAAAACGCTTTATCTTTCCCGCGAAGGCGGGAATTCAGTGCCTAAGAACAAAGCAATTTGAGATAAAGCAAAATGCTTATACCAAACAAGCGTCTTGGAAAGTGACTCATTTCATCTGGATTCTAGGTTATCTATCATTGTCTGGATACCCGCCTGCGCGGGCATGACACTATATTATGTGGTGCATTGAGTTAAACCCATGCACCACATATAGATACGCCCTAAAAATGTATGTCGTGATTTATGGTTGAAGCAATTCGACTTCAAAGATCAATGTCGCGCCTGCTGGAATTACACCACCTGCACCACGGTCGCCATAAGCGAGGTCTGCGGGAATACGAAGTTGACGTTTGCCGCCATACTGCATTGTGGCAACGCCTTCGTCCCAGCCGCTAATAACTTGGCCTTGGCCTAGGGCAAAGCTGAATGGTTGACCGCGATCAATTGAGCTATCAAATTTTGTGCCGTCTTCGAGCCAGCCCGTGTAATGAACGTTTACGGGTGAACCGAACTCTGGTGTGCCGCCTGAGCCTACTTCGAAATCATGAAATTGCAGACCCGTTTCAGTTGCGGTGTAATCGCTGGGATCAACGCTTTGGAACATGTCTGGGGAGCTAGGCAAAGGGTCGCCGACTGCCACAAGTTCGACATCAAAAATTAATGTCGCGCCTGCTGGAATAACGCCGCCTGCACCACGATCACCATAAGCTAAATCTGATGGAATGACTAAGACTGCCTTGCCGCCTTCTTTCATTAGGGCAATACCTTCGTCCCAACCTGCAATCACGTTGCCGCGACCAAGGGGGAATTGAATTGGTTGACCGCGCTCAAAAGAGCTGTCAAATGGTGTGCCGTCGGTTAAGCGACCTGCATAATGTACGTCAACTAATGCACCCGCTTCTGCTTGTTTACCAGTGCCAGCTTCAATTTCAATGTATTGCAGACCAGAAGCGGTGATGGTGCCTTGGCCTTCAAATTCGTTTTCTTCCATGCTTGTATTTCCTGTGTTGTCTGTCTCTTGGACAGTTTGTGATTCTTGTGCACTCGTTTCTGTGCTGTCTGTGTCATTGCTGCTTGTTTCTGTGCTGCCTGTGTCACCGCCGCACGCGACGAGGAGAATCATAAGTAATAGTAATGCTAGTTTTTTCAAAGTTTTTTTCCTAAGTTGCTAAAAATTTTATCAGGCGTTCGCTAGGTTTTCCATTGACCTAATTATTTATAACTAAAGTCTTAATTTTGGTGGGTGCTCGCGTGGATAAACTCTATTTAGCTATCCTTCTTCTATACTATATTCGGCTGACTGTAGGGTCATTGGCGCGGTGGCGGCGATGATTAGCAAGTGGGGGCGAGATGATGGGTATGCTGTGAGATCTATTGTCGCGGTGGCAGCTTCTGTGACGGGGAGAGGATGAACGGTGGGAACGTTGAATTGGTCGAAGGTGATGAGCTGCAAGTGCCACGGTTGGGGCATTTGGTCGGTGATGTGGGTGAAGCCTTCGGCTGTCCAGCGTTCTGCGTCAGACTCCCCATCATCCATAAACCCAATCTCAGAAATTCCAATATTATCAAACGCAATCCCATCAAACGTCAAAATAGAATCCGTAACATATTGGAAGCGCAATAAGATGGGTTGTCCAACAAACGGCGTTAAATTAACCTGTTCGGATTTCCAGCCGTCGCTCAAGCCTGTATAAAAGCGATCGGCGTATGCATTGTCGGCAGGATTATCTTCAACCAACAAGCCATTCATACCGTCAGCGACGAGCGGTTGCCAACGCATGCCGCCATCGGTAGAGACGCTGACATAAGCAAAGTCGTAGCCAAGCTCGATATCATAGAAGACATCGTAGGTGAGGGTGGCGGTTTGTACGTTGCTGAGATCAAATTCGTGGGTGAGTTTGACGTTGCTTTGGTTGATGCGATTTGCGTACCACATGCCGCGACCTGAACTGGCGGCGGAGGCAACGACGGGAACGGCCGTTTTGCCAGCAAAGTTCACATACTCAACATCATTGCTAATCTCATAAAAATGCCCCGCAAACTGCGGAATCGTTTCTGTGATAGGAAAGTCAGACGCCGTCAGCGTCGTCAAGTTCACGCGATCAACAGTTGGCCCACCTAATAAGTAAGGCGCAGACACTTCCGCCTCATTATGCAACAACAGCGTAGCTAGCCAATCCAAGAAAAACTGCGTGCTAGAAACAGGCTGACCGTTCTGCGTCGTTATCTCTTCGACTGCCGCAAGGCCATTCGCCGCTGACGTGGCAAATTGTCGATACACATCTTCACCAAAACGGGTGAACACATATTGGTTCATTAAATAGCCCATGCCATAGTAAGGAAGCGTGTTGCCGTCCGTCCAGCTATTTAGTTGCTGGCTGGGATTGCCTAAGAATGCATTGCCGCGCGAGGCAGAATTGGCCTCGTAGCCGAGTAACGTTTCGGCCAGCATCGCTGATCCTTCTACTTCCCAATCTGAGCCACTGGAATCATGGTTCTCTTCAACCATATGGCGAAACTCATGGCCGAGCACAGATATATAGTAGGGAACTTCCCAAACTGAGGCGTTCATGACGAACATTTCGCGCTCGTTTGAGTTATTGGCGATGCTCTTTGGCAAGACGTTGACGGGGCTAAAATAGCCCGCGATGCCACACTGGCCTTGGGACGCTAGGGTCACATTGCAGAGAGCCAAAGGTGAGGCGTTGAGCACATGCACTTTGGGATCGCCGTCTATGCCAGGATTGGCTTCGTTGCCAAAGTAGGTGGTGACCGTTGCATAAATGAGGTCAAACTCGATGCCGACGTCTTCAAGACGTGATTGGCTGGGGGACGCGCCGCCGGGGCCAAGATCAAACCAAAAATAGGCGGTGTCGCTGGCGTACATCATTTCGGCGTCAATATTGTTGATGGTGTTGTCGTCGATGTTGCTGACAAAGAATTCTTGTACTGTGCCTACCGCAATTGGGGCGGCGACGGGGATATCGTCGAGCGTAATAGGATCGGCATTCTTAAACCCAACGGCCAGTTCAATATCGTCGCGATCAAATGAGGCAAATCCTGCTGTCTGTAGGGCGCGGAGTGTTTCTTGGCTTGCGTCATCCATGAGTGGTGCGCCAAAGGGGTTGTCTACATTAGGGAGGGAAGTTGGTTCGGGAACGGCCGTTGGCTCAATTACCACAACAGTTGCTTCTTCTGTTATAGGGTCTTCAAGAATAACCGTTGGCTCAACCGTTGCTAACGCGGCCTGAGTCGGCTCAGCTAACGTGGGCACAGCTTGAGCAATTGGCTCAACAACCGCTGCCGCGCCACCGCAGGCAATAAGAAACAGTAATGAACTGCATAAAATGATGTAAAATGGGTTTTGTCGCATACTTGTCACTGTGTCGTGCCGCGCTAATTGTTCGGCTACATCTAAATGTTATACACCTTATTATAGGTAACAGCGATAGCGCGTCTGTAAAACTACTTAAAATTAACACTTCGATTACAAATTCTTTAAGTGCGCCGCCAGATATACTTTTTTTGTTAATAACAAGCGGCGCTTTATAAAAGTGGATTGTATAAACTTATTCTTCATCAATCTTTGCCACTTTTATTGGCACAATATATGTTGGGATTTACCTAAATGCTCTCATTAGATAAACAAAATGTATTGCGCGAGCAGTATCGACATGACAATCCAACTTGGCGGCCTGCGACGGAGGTGTTTGCGGAGTTGGTGCGGGCGGGATTATCGGCCGATTCCCACGTGCTCGATATTGGCTGTGGGCGCGGCGGCCTCGTCGAACAGCTAACCCATCCGCTTGAGCAAATTATCGGCATCGACCCCGACTGGCAATCGCTCAACGAACATCGCCTCACCTTGCCCCGCAGCGCAGGCTTTAGCAATGCGCTTCCTTTTATTAGCAATCAATTTGATGTTGCCTACGCAAGCTGGGTGCTGGAACATCTGCAAACGCCAGAAGCAGACTTGGCCGAAATTAGCCGCGTACTCAAACCAAACGGCATCTTTGTCTTCATCACGCCAAACAAACAGCATCCGCTCATTAAGCTCAATCGCGTATTGGGCAATTTAGGGAGTATTCAAACCGCAATGGTGGACAAACTTTATGGGCGCGAAAGTGCAGATACGTTCCCTGCTTTTTATAAAGCGAACGAAACGGCCGATTTACACACCCTCGCCAGCCAAACAAACCTCACCCTCACCACCCTCCACGCCATCCCCGATCCTACCTACCTCGCCTTCACCCCAACCCTCTTCACCTACTTCGCCAAACAAGAAACAAACAGACAGCCAGCCGACCATCTTCACCTCGTTGGCGTTTTACAAAAGAAAACACCTTAAAAAATGTGAAACTGCTACGATATCACGTCATCTAACATACGTCTTGTTGACAAAGTACAACACCATTTTTATACTCGCATAATACATTGGGTCAGTTACCCTCAAGGAAAATTGTAAATAAAAAATGGAATCACGTATTGCACGGCTCGTTGTCCAGCAAGGACAAACGCCAAACATGGAGTATTTGCTCGGTAAATCGGTCATTACGATCGGCCGTTCCTCCGTCAGCGACATCACAATCAACGACACCGACATCTCCCGCACCCATGCGCGAATCGTGCGCAACGAAACAGGCTACATCGTTGAAGACCTCGAAAGCACAAACGGCACCTTCGTCAACGACCAAGCCGTCACAAACTTTTACACCCTGCGCGACGGCGACCTAATCTCCCTCGGCGATTCCTTCAGCTTTCTCTTTTTAGATAACGAAGACACCGTTATTGAAACAGACTATCCTTACCCAAACACCCAAGACGACCTAGAAAGCTCAATCGATACCTCTGATGGCACAGCCCGTCCTCTGCCAATTCCCCCAGAATCATACGACTCGTACGAAGAAACCCCCAAGCCAACCTCTACCTCTCGCAGACATCAAGAAGAAGCATATCAAAAGCCCACCCGTTGGTGGTTAAGCTGTGGCTGCTTCTTTCTCCTGCTTCTTATCATTTTTAGCGCGGTAGTCTATGCGCTAGATTTTGCTGCACCCAACATTTTATACTGCGGGCCACTGCAATCAATCTTTACATTTATTGCCAGTTTGTTTGATCTCGTCCCCAATTGTCTATAATTTGAATAGATATTAGCGCATTGGCTTTATGTTGACAGTTAAATATAGCCTTGCCAATCTTCGTATGCTAGACTCCCCACTGGCTTACGAAAATCCTTACGAAGCCAGAGGAAAAACCTACTTTTTCTAACTAATTTAAAGGGTAACAAAAGCACGTTTTCTCTAAAATCGCGCTAAATGTGACCTTTTGTTTATTACTTGGTCTAAGTATTTGTATCTCAATTTTATTAATTGACTGACTTTTATAATTTAATGTTAAATGGAGGCATTTTAACAATGGACATTTTGAACTCTTTAGGAATAGGTGACGATCTAGCCACCGGAATTATCAGCTTCGTGGTCGGATTAGCTATCCTTCTTATTGGCTGGATTATTGCTCGCATTGTATCTGGCATCGTACGTAAAGCCTTAAATGGTGCAGGTCTTGATAGCCGTCTAAGTAGTGTTATGGGCGACAACAGCAGCATTAGTGTTACAAGCATTTTAGCAACGGTTGTTTTTTGGCTAATTATGCTCTTCGCTTTAACAGCATTCTTCACTCAAGTTAACCTTGGTCCAGTATCAAGTATCTTCGAGAACTTGTTGGGTAGTGTTTTTGGATTCTTGCAAAAGTTGATTAGCGCACTTATTCTTGGCGCAGTTGCATACGCTATTGCATATGTTGTGCGCATGCTCATCGGCAATGCTGGTGAAGCTGCTGGCTTGGACGCACGTTTAAGCAAAACAGGCGCAACCGCAGACGATGGTGGCATGTCAATCACAAGCTCACTCGCTAGTGCAGCGTTTGGTTTAATTCTTCTCTTCTTCCTCCCAGGTATCTTGGGTGCGTTAGAATTAGACGGAATTCTTGGCCCAGTTCAAGGTATGATGGACAGCATGTTAGCCTTCATTCCAAACTTAATTGGTGCAGCTATCATCTTCGGTGTGGCTTACTTCGTTGCTAAAATTGTTCGTGAAATCGTAACCAACATCTTGGTTGCTGTTGGCGTAGACAACTTTGGTGCGAAAGCTGGCATGAGTGATTTGAAAATCTCTAAGATTGGTGGAACATTGGTGTTCGCATTTATTCTTATCCCAGCTGCAATCGCTGCATTGGATAAACTAGGTGTCGCTGCAATTTCTGGTCCTGCAACAAACATGCTTAACTCTGTCATGGACGGCATTCCAGGATTCATCGGTGCATTCGCTGTATTAGGTATTGCATACTTCATCGGTAAATTCATCACTGGCATGTTAAAAGAAATACTAGCTGGCATGGGCGTTGACTCAATTCCAGCTAAGCTCGGCATCACCACAGACACAAGCTTATCTTCTCTAATCAACGGCATGATCATGTTCTTCATCATGCTTTTCGCAGCAACTGAAGCTGCAAACATGCTTGGATTCGCTTCACTCAACACTGTCATCAGCACCGTTCTCGGATTCGCTGGTCAAGTATTGATGGGTGTTGTCATCATCGGCATCGGTCTCTTTGTTGCTAACGCAGCTCGCGACATCATCCTCCGTACAGGTGGAGACAACGCAGCTACGCTTGGAAACATCGCTCGCTATGGCATCTTGGCTCTTACAACAGTAATGGGCTTGCAACAAATGGGCTTGGGCGAAGGCGTCGTTGGCGACGTATTCACCATCTTAATTGCTGCAATGGGTGTTGCGGCTGCTCTAGCCTTTGGCTTGGGTGGACGTGAAGTTGCTGGCCGTGAGGCTGACCGCTTCGTTAAGTCACTCCGTGGTGACAAGTAGTTAGCTAGCGTTAATTACTCCCTTTTGTAAATTACGCTGGGCAGATGCTATAATAAGCATCTGCCCTTTTTTTATTTAGGCTTTTGTTTAGTAATAACATATTCTTTTTCTGTTGAACTTCTTAAACTTTTATTATTCGTTACCTTACATTACCTAAGTAAAACCCTAAACAGCATTTACAAACATTGTGTATCAAGATTTAGATAACATACTCACCAACTCGCCTTCTCCAGAAATGAAAGATTTGTCTGATGACGAACTCATTCAGATGTTGAAGGATCGTGGACATATCGACGAACGGCCGTTTCAAGAACTGTTCCGTCGCTATCACACCCTGATTTGGCGCGTCTGCTACAATTTTGTGCATAATGCTGGAGATGCAGAAGACATTGTTCAAGAAGTATTCTTTAAAGCATATCGTAATATAAAAGGCTTTGAAGGGCGATCTTCCTTCAAAACGTGGCTATACCGTATTGCCATTAACACAAGCCAAAACGAACTCCGCCGTCGCTCACGCCGCCTCCAAGTTTCCCAAACACCTGTTGAAGAATTTGAAGAATTTTTACCTGGAAGTGACACACCAGAAAAAGAAATCGTGCGTATGACCGACTCGCTCAGATTACGAACTGCTTTAGAGCGTATTCGCCCAGAGCAATATGAAGCAATCCATCTCAAAGATCTTGAAGAAAGACCTTATCAAGAAGTGGCCGACATGATAGGCATTAGCCTAAGTGCCGCCAAAATGCGCGTTCAACGCGCTCGACTTGCCTTGCGTCAAATCATTCAAGAGCTTGAAGATGACGAGGTGCCTACATGAACCCATTGTGTGAAGAAGCAACCTTACGCGCATTTGCTGAAGGTAAGTTAAGTGAGGAAGATGCCCAAAAGGTATTGGAGCTTTTCCTTGAAGATGATGACTGTTTAGCAGCCATGGATAAAATTTGGGCTGAACAAGCTCAATTACACGATGATTCCCCACCCATCGAATCTAATGCAGCAGCAAAACTAGAACAAATGATTCTAGCGCGCATTCGTCGTACTGACCTTGGTGGGAACGTTGTAAAATTAGGAACACAAGGTTTAATGAAAGTACTACTTGCGCTTATTCAACCTTTTGTAAAAAAATAATGCAGGTTTTAGGAGGATTATATGGATAATTTTTTAGATCTCGACTCATTAAGGGTTGCTTTTTCAAATATGATCACACAAGGGATTGAATTAATTCCTAAAGTGATCATAGCGATTATCATCTTAATAATTGGACATTTTCTAGCTAAAACCGTAGCGAAAATAGTTCGCTCAATTGCTGAGAAAATAAATTTGGAAGGCATCATAGAATCAACTGGCATATCTGGCGTTTTAGATCAAGCTGGTGTTGAAGGTGGTGGCACAGGTATCTTAGCGCAGCTATTACATTGGATGGTTTTTCTAAATTTCATCCTTATTGCGCTAGGCTATATCGGGTTAAATGACGCGGTTGTTCCCTTAGAAAAATTTATCAATTTCTTGCCTAGAGTTTTAGTTGGCATTGTAATTCTACTAGTTGGGGCTATGTTGTCACAATTTGTGGGCAAAATTGTCTCTGCTTCATTAGCTAATTCTGGCGTTGAAATCCACGAAGCGTTAGGCAATGTTGTGCGCATGATTCTCTTAGTCATTGTGCTCATTTTAGTGGTGACACAGCTTGGCATGGACGCACTATTATTAAACACCACGTTTATTAATGTCTTGACTATTGGCTTTGCTGGAATTGCTTTGGCATTTGGCTTAGGTGGTCGTGGTGTGGCGCGTGGGGTATTGGCTGGTTTTTATGCACGCGAAATGTTTAATGACGGCGATGTCTTAATGGTCGACGGCCAAGAGGGCAAGCTTATTGGCATTGGTTCTTTAAATGCAGAAATTCAAACGGCCGATGGACGTCTCATCGTCCCCAACACCCGTTTAACTGAAGATGCTGTGGGCATTCGTAGCTAAATATACTTTCCTCTCTAAAACAAACCGAAGGGGAATGGGCAACCATTTCCCTTTTTTGTTAACTCCTTCATGAAACCGTTACTGCGTTCCATAGAATTTTTACCCGTCTTTCATCAAAACCAAAACATGTGGTATTTGCGCGATCCGCTGCAGTTGACTGATCAACAACTCACCGTGCCACAAGCATTGGCTCAACTCTTGCTGCTGCTTGATGGTGAGCGTGAGTTGGCAGACGTTCACCGCGACTTCTGTGCCGAAATGGGGCAGGATGTGCCGTTTGACGTCATTGTTGACACGGTTAATACGTTGGATGAGGCGTGTTTGTTGGACAACGCACGGGCGCGTGAGGCAAAGCAGAAACAGGTTGAAGCGTATCATGACGCCCCTTTTCGTCCGACCGCCTGCGCTGGCGGGGTGTATGAGGCTGATAAAGATGAGCTACGTCGTGAGTTGATTGCGTATGGCGCAGACGATGATGTGGCTGATTGGCAACCGTGGCGGGGACGGGGCATTATTTCGCCGCACATTGATTATCAGCGTGGCGGCGGCGTGTATGCCAAGGTTTGGGCGCGAGCAAAGCAGGCGGTGCTGGATGCGGAGTTGATCATTATTTTGGGGACGGATCACAATGGGGGTGCGGGAACGTTGACACTGACGAAGCAGGCTTATGCGACGCCGTTTGGGGTGTTGCCGACGGATGATGCACTTGTGCACTCTTTGGCAGAGGCGATTGGGGAGAAGAAGGCGTTTGGATTGGAGTTAAATCATCGGCAGGAGCATTCGGTGGAATTATCGGCCGTTTGGCTGCACCACATCTACAACGAAGCCAATATCGCCCCTGCTCCCATGCTGCCCGTCCTCGTCGGCTCACTCTATCAGTTCGTGCAGTCTGGCACGCACCCAGACGATGATCCAACCTTTGCCGCGTTCATTGAGACGCTAAAACGAGAAACGGCCGTTAAACGCACCTTAATCATTGCCTCCGTCGACTTTGCCCACGTTGGCCCAGCGTTCGACGACGACTATATAATGGATGAGGAAAAGCGGGATTTGTTGCGTCAGTCGGACGATAGTTTGATTGAGGCGATTGGTGGAGGAGATAACGGCCGATTCTACTCAGAAGTCGCCGCCATCAACAACAGCAACAAACTCTGCGGCTTCAGCTCCATCTACCTCATGCTCCGCTACCTCGGCCAAACCAGCGGCATCCCCATCGCCTACGACCAGTGCGACGCCGACAACAAAGGCGACTCCCTCGTTTCCATCTGCGGCATGTTACTCGAATAAATATTTTCAAAGAGAACACTAAAAATATACAAAAACAAATTGCTGAATTGTTGAATTGACGAATTACAAAATTATTAATAATTCATCAATTCCAGAGTTCAGCAATTCATCAATTCTTATTTTCTTGACACACCCATTTTTGTGCTGTAATGTTGCACAAGAACAACAATAATCATTACATCGAGACCAACCAACTATGTCCAAAGATGATCTACTAGAAAAATATGTCGGCGTTGACGAAGCCGCAGATCGACTCACTATACATCCCGAATCAGTTCGCCGTCTCATTCGACTTGGCAAACTGCCCGCAATAAAATTTGCAAACAAATGGCTTGTCGAACGCGCCTCTCTCGAACAGTTCGCCAACCATTACGACCCACGTCGCGGCAACAAAGCCACCCTGTTATAAACGTTTTTAATCGTATTGGAATTTAACGCCTCGCCAAAGGCACGCGAACGCAGTTCGCGCATTCATAGGAAGTATCGTTATGACCCAAGATTACACCACCCAACACCATGCTCGCATTCGCGTTGTCGGCGTCGGCGGCAGCGGCAACAACGCCGTCAACCGCATGATCGACAAAGGCATCAAAGGCGTCGATTTCATCGCCATCAACACAGATGCCCAAACGCTAGCCATGTCCAACGCGCCCGTGCGCATTCGGCTCGGCGAACGACTCACGCGCGGCTTAGGCGCTGGGGGCAATCCTGAACAAGGTCATTTGGCGGCAGAAGAAAGTGCCGAAGATATTCGTGACGCGCTCGATGGCTCAGATATGGTTTTCATTACCGCAGGCATGGGTGGTGGCACAGGCACAGGCGCCGCGCCAATGGTCGCCAAAATCGCCAAAGAAATAGGCGCATTAACCGTTGGCGTCATCACCAGACCCTTCATGTTTGAAGGCACGCATCGCGGACGCATCGCCACAGAGGGTGAAGCTAAATTAAAAGAAATCGCTGACACGCTCATCGTTGTGCCAAACGACCGCTTGCTTGAATTAACCGACCAGCGCGTCGCCATTCAAGACGCATTTTTGCTCGCCGACGACGTACTTCATCAAGGTGTGCAGGGCATCAGTGAATTAATCACGACCCCAGGTTTAATCAATCTCGACTTTGCTGACGTGCAGGCAATTATGTCTGTGGGCGGCTCGGCGTTGATGGCAATGGGACAAGGACGGGGTGAAAAACGGGGCGAAGAAGCGGCCTACAAAGCATTAAATTCTAGCTTGCTCGACATCTCTATGGATGGTGCGCACGGCATTTTGTTCAATGTTACAGGCGGCTCCAGCATTTCTCTACACGAAGTCAACCAAGTCGCCGACATCGTGCGCCAATCTGCGCATCCTGATGCCAACATTATTTTTGGTGCAGTCGTTGACCCCACAATGGGTGACGAGTTGCGCGTGACGGTGATTGCAACTGGCTTTGATCAGCCTCATTCAACCAGCCGAACCATGAGCGAGCCGACCACGACTTATCAATCTGAACCAGAGCCAAGACGGCAAATGTTCTCTCCCCCATCACCTGAACCTGAAACAGGCGAAACGACTTCGTTCAACCGAAACACGACGCTGCCTAAACCTGAAATTAACGACCGTGAGATTCCGTCGTTTTTACGTCGGACTAAGCGGAAGTAAGACAGATTTGTCATTCCTGCGAACGCAGGAATCCAGACAGAATTAGATTACCTAAAATCTAAGCATCAAAATGTAACTTAGTAAAACGTTCCTTTTTTCTTTAAATTAAATCGACTAACCTTTTAGTACTGGATTCCAGCATTCGCTGGAATGACAGTGCTTTTTGGTTTTCTTTATTAGAAGCAAAAGCCAATCGAGACGAGACGCCTAGCCTCTACGACAGCATCTTAACCAACCGCAATCTGTGAGCCAGTTGCGGTTTTAAGCACTTCAATTC
>JAYJMJ010264406.1:0-13952 GCA_036873875.1 Laminaria ephemera | reverse complement strand
ACCATCGGCGATAAACCCAATCGACAAGTGATCCGACAAAGACAAGACTCTTTGAATAATATTATCCTGCCGATGCAGACTCAGCGGGCAACCGTTTCCAAGATGAGTAAAAGATGACAATCCTGCATCAATACTTGCCTGCAATGCATCCAACGAAACGTCGCTATGACCTGCCGATACGACAATTCCTTGACGGTGCAGAAAACCAATCAGCTTTTGCTCGTGATCGTTTTCGGGCGCAAGTGTCGCCATTCTAACTAGGCCACTCGCCGCACCCAAAAGTCGCTTCATCGTTTCGACACAGGGTCGAAGCACATGCTGAACAGGATGCGCTCCAACAAAACCAGCTTCAGCTGAAATGAATGGGCCTTCGATGTGAATCCCAGCAATCGTGTCCGCCACCAAAGCGTCAGCTTCACGGCATCTCACAATATTTTCTAGACAGACGAGCATCTTATCAATATCGTCTGTAATCACAGTTGCCAAAATCTGATCGACGCCGTCGGAGCGGAGTTTACGGCACGCAGAGAGAACGGATTCAACCTCTAGGTGGTCGGCATTAAAATCGACACCAAAACATCCATTCACTTGTAAATCAACACAGCCCATAAGCATCCGCCTTTCGATCAGTTGTTACGTCGTCGATTCGATTGAAAACTGAAACCGATTGTTTTAGCCAAGTCATCGCCGTTTTCCGATGTATTTCTTCAACGCTAAGTTCTTTTCAAGTGGTTTCAGATCAACATTCTCCGGGCACCCAGTAATGCAGAGTTCTCGGAGGTTTTTCAAACCGACAACACCTGCAACGCTTTCCAGCGCAGTGCATTCATACAAACTCAACGACTCGAGTTGGTCCATTTTCGAAAAACAATCAAGGTTCTTCAACGCAGCGCAGTTTGGCAAACTTAGCTCCCTGAGTGATCGATTGCCTTGAATTGATTCAATGTCTATCTCTGTCGTCCAATCAATTTCGATGACCTGCAGATTCCTGAGATCACGAAACCCCGCCAGCGATGGCATTTCGCAGGCTTGAATTTCGAAGTGAGTCAAACTCTCCAACGCAGCCACGTCCTCATTGGCAATTTCCAACTTGCTTGAGTCCTCTAGCGACGAATATATCACTTGCAGATTTTTCAAACTACGAATCGGTTTTATACTCTCGATTAAGTCGGCATCGAAAAGATAAAGTTTCTCGAGCTGCGTAAAGGCACCAATCCCTTCCAGCGAATCCGCTCGTGAGCATTCCAAGATTCGCAGCCCGGTCAAGAATGGAAAACTATCCAAGTTGACGGTGTCGAGATCGAGATGAATTTCATAGACATGTCCTAATTGCCTCAGCAATTCGATGGCACGAAGCTCATCCTCAGAATCACTAAGATCCACGTCTATCCTGTAAGCCTGCAATGCCAGAGATCCTTGAAATTGCCTGTCAAACAAGCCTTGGGATTTTGGCATACTCGAACATTCAACGCCCAGCATCGTCAACTGCTTGACGATTCGAGCCTCACGCAAACATGCTGACCGCTTTTGAACGATCCAAGAAAGACAGATTGCCAGGACTACAAAAGAAATCAATAACGTTCGTAAACTAAACCGCACGGCAGATTGAGTTTTGGTTTCCACAGCGGCGCGACAAAATAAAGTGTGACGGACTTGAGATGCGGACAATTAGATCAATCAAATGTCAGCCGAAAAACATCAACCTGAGGTCACCAGAAATCAATTTAATCGACTGGCAGCTGCTTGGTCGAGGAAAAGATTGACTTGAGCATGAGACTGAAGAATCGATGCTGGAACATTCGGCGTCACCTCTCCTTGCACTGCTTGCTGCACAGCAACCGACTTGCGCTCATCTGGAACCGTACAAACAATGTTACGAGACTTCATGATCTGCCGCACCGACATGCTGATCGCTTGAGTCGGCACCGCATCAAGACTTGGAAACCAACCTTCGCCAAACTGCTGCTGACGACAGGCTTCATCCAGATCCACAACCAGATACGCTTGTTCAGTTTCGAAATCGGCGGGGGGATCATTAAATGCTAGATGCCCATTTTCACCGATTCCGATAAACGCCACATCGACCTGAGCGTTCGCCATCAGACCCCCAAGCCGTTGACATTCGGCTTGGGCATCCACATCTCCATCAACGTAATGAAATTTCTTCAGCGGCAGCTTGCTCACAAATCGCTCGCGCAAGTACTTTCGAAACGAAGCAGCATGATCGCTACCGATTCCCAAATACTCATCCAAGTGAAAACCTGTGACTCGTGACCAATCGATATCAGGAAGCTCTACCAATCTGTCGAGCATCTCAAACTGTGAGCTCCCCGTCGCAACAATAATCGTTGCCTCACCTGACTGAAGTGCATCCCGTAGCAATTGCCCGCCCAATTCAGCAGCCGCTTGGCCCGATTCTTTCGCGCTTTTATGAATATCAATTTTCATAGATTCGTTTTGCCGGTTCCAACTTCTCCAAGAACGTGAACGCAAAGCTTAAGAGCGCTTACGATAGCTGTAAAGTCAAGCAAAACAAAAACGCAGCGGAGTTCAATATTTTGCACCCCAATTGCGCTGCTGCAAGGCGAGAGCAACTCAAAATCAAATGTGATATATCAGTGAGCTTCAGACAGACTGTAAGCTGTTTAGCGATGCTCTACTGACCAAGCGCGGACTTCCAAAAATCGTCCCGCATTTTTTCAACCTCGATCGTCTTGTACATCCAAACCTCCCGTTGAAAATTTTCTGGCGGAGTCAAAACTTGTTCCTCGCTGGCCAATGAAGGGTCGATCATCGCTTCGACCAAGGCAAGATCCCACATAACCCAATTCTCTGAAGTGGGAAAATACTTCGTCCAGCGATCCGTCAACTGCTTTCCGAGCGGACCCATTTTGGATTGCTTTTCGAAGGAGCCCAGCCGATCAAACGTGAACACTTTTGATGTTGTCGCTGACATGACATGAAGTTCAAGATCTTTCTGGTTCAGCAGAAAGTCGGCCGCATTCAAATCTCTACGGACATTAAACTCTGATTTGTCCCAAGCTTTCGTTTTGAAGTCGTACTTGAATGCCATCAAGTACGCTTTGATTCGCGGCGCGATTTCAGGAGCCATTTTGATCGCTGAAGCAAGATTGGTTGATGCTCCTAGGCAAACGACGAAGAGTTTTTCGTCAGCGGGCAACTCGCGGGCTGATTTGATAATGAACTGAGCCGCGGCTGAATCCTTGGCGTCATCGCCTCCCCACGGCTTTCCCATCGGACGTTCTGCTCCCAAGTTCGTCGGGACGCCTGTCACGTTCATCAGCTCGATCAACTTTTCATTCAACACCTGGCTGGCTTGAACCGATTCCGAATCGCCGAGATAGTGAAACCATTGAGCAGAGTTGAGCCCAATGACATCAAACTTGTCCTGTTTCAGCATTCGAATAATTGCGTATTGATCATCGATTTCGTTGGCTGTATCCGCGTCGAGAATCAATTTCAGCTTTGGCTCACCCGCCGCCGTGATCGACGGCAACGACATCACGAAAACTATCAACAACAATTTGGCATGCGCGAAACGACTCGAGAAAATGAAACGAACAAAGCGAATGGATTTCATTGATAGATGCCTGAAGAGTGTTCCCGTCTATGCTGCGACTGCCGACCATTGGTGATGCACGATGCCGCCCAGCCGGACTTTATAGACGATTCCCCTTCAACAAGCCAATCTTTGAATTTCTAGGCTCCAACCTGCTTTATGCAGAACCAACGACACTTGCGGGGCACGGAGACCTAAAGTCAGACAGGTGCGGGGTCGGGAGACCCACGCACAGCAGTTCGATCGCGCACTGGAGTTCGATTGCGCTCAGCAGTTCGATTGCGTTCAGCAAGTCCAATCGCACACAGCAATTTCAATCGCGCATCAAAAAGGGAGGGCGAGACTCTTGCCGAGTCAGCAATTGAAAACGTGTTTCAATGCTGGCTCAGCAAGAGCTTCGCCCTCCCAGTTGTCTGGCAGACCGGTCAGCTAACCAATCACACCGGTTTTGCGTGAACACAAGATCCGGGGATTTGACCGGAGCTATCGCCCAAACGGCTGATTGAAACCACTAGTCAATCTTAGCCTAGTCGTTTTTAACTTCGAACTCGGCATCAATCGCGTCGTCTTCAGCCGGAGTCGACTCAGTTGCAGGTTCAGCATCGCCAGCCGCTGCTGGATCGCCACCCTCTGCTCCTGTGTTCTCGTACATGGCTTTGCTCAACGCATGAGAAGCCTGCTCAAGTTCTTTCACTGCTGATTTGATCGCATCGACATCGTCTTCAGCTGTGACTTCGCGAACCTTGGCAATTGCAGATTCAAGAGGAGCCTTGTCATTGTCGCCAAGCTTCTCCTTGTGCTCTTCCATCATCTTTTCCATCTGGTAGCACATTGTCTCGCCTTCGTTTCGAGCCGTTACCAACTCGTATTGCTTGCGATCTTCTTCAGCGTTCACTTCCGCGTCGGCTTTCATCTTCTCGATCTCTTCATCCGAAAGTCCAGATGATTCTTTGATCTCAACCTTCGCTTCTTTGCCCGTGCCAAGATCCTTGGCAGAAACATTCAGGATACCGTTTTGATCAATATCGAATCGAACTTCAACTTGTGGAACGCCGCGAGGAGCCGGAGGAATCCCCGTCAAATCAAATTTCCCAAGCAAGCGGTTGTTGACCGCCATCTTTCGCTCACCCTGAAAGACTTGGATCGTAACCGCAGTCTGGTTATCAGCAGCGGTACTAAAGACTTGCTTCTTCTCTGTTGGAACAGTCGTGTTTCGCTCAACAAGTGCGGTCAACACGCCGCCTTCAGTTTCGATTCCCAATGTCAACGGCGTGACATCCAGAAGCAAAACGTCTTTGCGATCGCCTGAAAGAACCGAGCCTTGAATCGCGGCACCAACAGCAACGACTTCGTCAGGGTTAACACCTTTGTGTGGGTCCTTGCCGAAGATCTCTTTGACCATGGCCTGAACTTTAGGAACACGAGTCGAACCACCCACCAAGACAATCTCATCAATGTCCGATGGCTTGAAGTTCGCATCCTTCAACGCTTGCTTTAAGGGCGTCTTGCAACGCTCGACAAGCGGATCGATCAGCTCTTCGAATTTGGCACGAGAAATATTCAACTGCAAGTGCTTAGGTCCGCTTTGATCAGCTGTAATGAACGGCAAGTTGATCGAAGACGATTGAGCGCTCGAAAGTTCTTTCTTAGCTTTCTCGCAAGCCTCTTGGAGACGTTGCAAAGCCATCATGTCGTCGCGGAGGTCGACGGCATTGTCTTTCTTGAACTCATCAGCCACGTAGTTGATCAGCACATCGTCAAAGTCATCGCCACCAAGATGAGTGTCACCGCTGGTGCTGACCACTTCAAAGACCTTCATTCCGTCGTCATCGTTAAGCTCTAGGCAAGAAACATCGAACGTTCCACCACCAAGATCGAAGACGATAATCTTTTGTTCTTTTTGTGACTTGTCCAAACCATAAGCCATCGCCGCAGCGGTTGGCTCGTTGATGATCCGCGCGACTTCGAGGCCAGCGATTTGACCGGCGTCTTTGGTTGCTTGTCGCTGAGCATCGTTAAAGTAAGCCGGAACCGTGATGACGGCTTTGTTAACCTTGTGACCAAGATAGGCTTCGGCGGCTTCTTTCAACTTACGAAGCGTCTTGGCCGAGATTTCTTGCGGTGTGTACTCTTCGTCGCCAACACCGATCTTCACGTACTCATCGGCACCGCCTTTGATTTCGTACGGGACCATCTTCTCTTCAGAAGCGACTTCGTTATGTCGACGCCCCATGAATCGCTTGACCGAGTAGATCGTACGCGTTGGGTTAGTGACTCGCTGGTTGCGAGCCGGAGCACCAACCAGCGTTTCGTCTTTGTCTGTAAACGCGATCACACTTGGCGTCGTGCGGTCGCCCTCTTGGTTCGCAATGACGGTCGGCTCGTTGCCTTCCATCACAGCTACAACTGAGTTGGTAGTACCAAGATCAATACCGATGATTTTTTCGCCTTGAGCCATTTTGCTCTCCTTTGATCTGCTTTTTAGTCTCTATGTTTGTCGCGTGGCCGTGGTAAAAGAGCCAAGCCGCGTAAAATTTGCTTCAGGTCAACCTGACTGCCAAAGTCGCGTTCTGCGTGGACATAAACTGACCAAGCGACAGCAAAGACTTTGATAATGCCCTTAAAAGCAAAGCCCGTGCCGAATCTGCTGTAATCGTCTGAAAGAATTTGCCCCGAATATGAGGGCGAAAAACGGTTGGATTTAGCGAAAACAGTGAGTTAGAGATAGCGATTGCTGGCTCAGAGCGATCTAGACGGACTCCTGCCAATTTGACACCGGAGATCACGTTGACTGGCCTGGCGCGTTTGGAGTTGCATCTGGCATGCTGAGGTCCGATGCGAGTGGGCGAGTTTTGTTCATCGTTTTCGCTTCATGAACCTTGCTGTTTGAGCGATGGCCCCAGTCTGGGATGATGAATTAATCTTAACCCGAAGCGTGAGCGAGGAGGGGTCGGTGAATCGATCTGCCTCCTCGCTTACGCTTCGGGTTAGGATTTCGTCACAAAAATTGGGCTTCAACTCAATTCACCAGGCCAGCCCACTCGATCAGTTCGACTGCGTTTCTAACCGCTGCATCCTCAGTCGCTCCATTCCCAAACGAATTGCACCTCGCCAATATTTGCGAGTCAACAGCGCAAACAATCCGAACACCAAGCCATACAGAATCAGCCATGGCAGGGCACCAATCGCGTTCACCAAGAAATTCTCACCGCTCTTTCGTAGTGATCCTATTGAGCTTGACCACGAATTATTGATTCTTGATGCCAAGGTCGGTGCGGCGGCTGGTTGATACGATTTTTCTTCTCGACACTGAATGGTCACCGTCGCCAGCGATGTCCGGTCTGCTAGGAAACGCAATCGACCTTCCATGCGTTCGATTGCTTCGCGGATGCGAGATAGCTCTCGCTCAATTTCAAGCACGTCTTTCAACGGGCCTCGACGCTCATCCAACATTTCCAACACGCGAACTTCTAGTTGTTTCTTATTCTTGATCCGGGCCGTCGTATCAACATACTCTTCGGTTACGTCTTGAGCGTTTTCAGTCCGAGACTCAGCAAAACCCAACGCACTAATCCCGTTTAGAAATTCGGCGTACTCGGCAACTGGAAGTCGAACGACCCATGTTCCGTATTGACTGTTGTCGTAGCGGCGATCGGTATTGCTGCTGGCGACGAACCCTCCGCGCTGTGCGACAACGGTAGGAAGCTGGTTCTCAAAAGAAACGTAGTCTTCGACGACCAGTCCGATATTCGTGTTGTAGATGATCTTGCGATTCTTGATGCCTTCACTCGACGCCCCCAAGACTTGGCTGAAGCGTACGCCTGCACTCAGACTTTCGTTCTCTTCAGTAAAACCATCCGCTTCCGAAGCACTGCTTGGCTCCCTGGAAACTTTGGCCGAATCTGTCACCTCGTAGCGACTGCCGCAGCCCAATGTCAGAAAAACCGAACACAGAACAATGAAGAGTTTTAAAATGGTCGCTGTTTCTGCCAGTCTCATGTGACTCTCCGAATGAAAAAAAGAAGCTCCGCGGTTCAGACGAGCCACGGAGCCATTCGGTTTCCAGATTTTTGATTTTCTCTCGATTTCTCGAAATTACTTTTTCTTGTCCTTGGTGTCTCGGCGTTTCAAACCGGCTCGGTCCAACAAAGACTCGCGGAAAAAGTCGTCCATAATCTCGTTCTGAGGAGGGGTACCGTAAGCACCCAAGTCCATCGGCTCGTAGACAATCTCGAACTTATGCTTGGCAATGATGACTTCGCAGCCCGGATCGAGCCGCTTGCGGACACCGTAGGCCACGCGTTTACCATCGACTTTGACGCCATTTCGACTTCGCAGATCGCGGATGAACCAGTATCCTTAATCCACCTCTAACAAGCAGTGATGGCCAGAGACGTTGCCAAAATTAAGAATGATGTCGCAGCCTTCGCGGCGTCCAACTCGCAGACGCTTTTTCATCATTGGGATGGGGTCGCCGCCGCCAACTGGAACAAGTTCGCCAAACATAGATTAAGGTGGCAAAGTTGTTGGCTCTGCCAGGGTGGGGTACAACTGATTAGGAACGAGCCGCTAAGCAACTGCGGCTTATTAATATAGCTTCTATTATAGCCAGATTTACTTTTTCGGGAACGTTTATTTTGTCTTCCACCAAGCCTGATGCAGATCTTGAGAGCCCAAAGGGCCATGATCGTCGGCAATTTGATTGGCGATCGGAAGGCATGCGCTATTTCGGTTACCGCTATTATTTGAAGCAAGTCTTTGGACACCGTGTTCAAAGGGTCAGCATTGACGCTGGATTTACTTGCCCTAACGTCGATGGCACCGTGGCTACCGGAGGTTGCACATTTTGTGATAACCGCAGCTTTAGCCCAAGCCGCAGACTTCCGCGCCAGAACATTGCAGGCCAAATTGACGAAGGCATTCGTCGCCTCAAGAAACGGTACAAGTGCGAACACTTCATGGCGTACTTTCAACCGGCCACCAACACTTACGCACCAGTTGATGTGTTGCGTCCGTTGTACGAACAAGCCATTTCGCATCCAGAAGTCGTCGCGCTGGCGATCGGCACTCGACAAGACTGCGTGCCTGACGATGTGCTTGACTTACTCGAAGAAATTGGCCAACGGATACCGCTAACGATTGAGTATGGATTGCAAACGATTCACGACAAGTCGCTTAAGTGGATGAACCGAGGCCACTTTCACGATTCCTTCATCGACGCGATGGAACGAAGTGTGAACCGCGGGTTTGAAATCTGCGCTCACATCATGCTGGGTCTGCCCGGTGAAACTCATGAAGACATGTTAGAAACAGCACGAGCAGTTGCAGTGTCCGGAGTTGATGCCGTCAAAATCCACAATCTGTACGCCGTTGAGAATACTCCACTGGCCGAAGAAGTTCGTTCTGGTGAAGTCGTGCTGATGGAGCTGGATGAGTACATCACGACGCTGATTGATTTCTTGGAACTGCTACCGCCGGACATGGTTGTCGAACGCATTAGCGGAGACGCGCCGGGAGACTTCTTTGTTGGCCCCGCTTGGTGCCAAAATAAACAAGCAGTCTTGCGAACCTTAGCCGCCGAGCTAGAACGACGTGATACTTGGCAAGGCAAGTTGTTCGTGGCTGAAAGCGAAACTGTCTAGCCTGGACGAAAATTCAGGGCGAATTTCACGAGCACAGTTCAGAGCCAAAATTCAGAGCTACAGCTCAAAGCAAAAGTTCAAAGTAAAAGATTCAGACCGAGAGTTCTGATGTCCACGCTCTCGTGGAATGAGCATCCGGCGCTTCTAACCTATCTTTCTAAGGCCATCGAAGCGGTGAAGGATCGAATCTCCCTGTAATCACCGAAAAGTGTTCAACCACAGATGAACGGAATGAAAACAGATTAGATTGAGCCAATAACTTTGCACCTGGCTCAGCTACGGCTCACTCAATCATAGCGATGCGGACGATCTGCCGCCCAAGGCGATTCCTTTACCGGTTCTTACCAAGTTGCCGGACGTGGGCCACGGACACAATCGCATTGGCTATTTGGCCGCTGCTCTCATAAAACATGATCCAACACTTAACGCGGCGACACGCGTCATTGCAGGCAATTGCTGTGATATTGGCCGAAATAGGCAGCAATCCCAGTGTGGCCAGTTAGATTTTGTCGAACAAATCCGCTTGCAAGGCGTTGGAGTGTAAAGATTCCGACGCAGGATTTCCGAAGTAGTAAAACAGTCTTGAGCGTAGAGACTCGTAGAGTTGGCGTAAATTGCCTAAACTACTTGACGATCAAGAAACCAATCCTAAACTATCAGGTCCGATGTGGAGCCAGACAGTTTGATTGGCTCTCTCAACGACGGCGTCGTGGCCAAGTGGCTAAGGCAGTGGATTGCAAATCCACCATCGTGGGTTCGAATCCCACCGACGCCTCTTCTTTTTCCCGCGTTTAACGCGTTCACGGGAATCGCGGAAACAGCGTTTTCACAAGTGGTGGCCAAATTGGTACCCAAACGCGGCATCGGTTCGCAATCGGATCCATGTCCACAATTAATGGCTAGTCGAATTGATGCAGATTACTGAACATTGACCCTAGAGTCTGCCGCCAAAGCAGCTTCGACAAACTCAATAATCTCATGTTCGTATTTCTCCGGATCGTGGGCAAGCAAATCCACATGTCCAGCGTCTTTGAAGACAACCAACTCTTTGGGAGCGTTGGCGGCGTCAAATATTCTCTTCGTTTCAACGATCGAGGTATGTATGTCCAGCTCTCCCGCGGCAATCAAGACAGGGCATCGGATCTTCGATAATTCTTCAATGGGACGAAGCTGCGAAGGGGAAACGCCAAGCCGTGGATTCAGCTGAACAAGCAACAATGGAGCGACGACATGATGCAGCAGCCCAAGCCGCATCGCAACACGATTGTGAACGGCTTCAGTGATGGTTGGGTAAACCGACTCTAGCACTAACGCGTCGACTTCTGGCTGCGCAAACAATGCCGCAGCACCACCAAGGGACCGGCCAATAATCGCGATTTTGTGATCAGGAGTATGTTCACGGACGTATTTGACCGATGCGGTCACGTCATGTTTCTCAAGATGGCCAATCGTAATTTGCTGGCCCTTCGATTCGCCGTGGGCTTGCAGGTCAACCAGCAGCGTGTCGTAACCGAGATCAGTAAATAATCGAGCGCGAGAAAGCATCGATCGGCGGTCGCCTCGTATCGGATGAAAAAAAATCACTGTGGCGCTTGATTCGGCAACGGTGTGATGCCATGCCGCCAGAGTCGCCCCTGATTGAGAGGAAATTTCAATTGTTGCTGCGGGGAACCCGTCTGGCGGAGGGCCCACGACTCGATTCGCAGGAGCAACCAACGCACTTCCGATGAACCAAACGCAAACCAACAGCGCAAGCGTACTAACGAGACAAGTCGCAATCATCCATTTTCGAATTCGGCGCCAGTTCATAAATCTCGCTGGTTTGACAAACGTGCGACAACAAGAAGATCAACCAGCATAGCGAGAAAAGCGCCTACCACGCAGCAAATTACATCACTCCAGACAAAATGATTGCCGAGGATGAAACCGATCACCGGCTGCTGGCGAAGCCAATTCATACTCGGTGGGTTCCAGAGCTGGCCAAATTCCAAAGTCAACGTAATTGCCAGTACCGCCAAGAGCAAGCTTCGCCACGATGCTTTTGGGAAACAGAACCTCGCCAGAAAATAGAACATGATTGCGCTAATCAAGCGCGACACCAAACTGGCAGTTCGACGCTTTGAAAAACTGATAAATCTTCCCAATCTCTGACAGGCAATCAACTTGATCACCTGACGACTGGCCCACCCGACCATTTACGTTGGCAAAGTAGTTACGGTAAATCGTGCCGGCTCCTGCACAGATAGAGCAGGCAGGGCCTTGGGTTCGATCATTCTCATAAATGCCGACGCCATCTTCTGGTGTGTGTCGCGGACTCGCCATCTCAAGACAGTTGAATTGCGATGCGACTTGGAAAACAGCATTCGCATTGGCCGGGTCTTGATGCAGCGTCTTCACATCACCGACCAACTCGCTAACTTGAATCCCGCTGTTGGACTCAGAGTTTCCGCTGACCGCTCTAAGCTCAGAGAGCGACGGCGTCGTGAACTGTCCGGCCTCCATTGTTCGACTATTCGCCAATGAAGTCATGCTTGTTCCGTCGAGGCGCAGATTAGAACGGACGTCATCTCCTGAAGATTCAGGAAACCCTGTAAGCAAGTCAAACCATGTCATTTAATCGAGAACCTAAATAGGACAGGACGTTGAGTTTTATGGAAGCAAACTGAAGAATAATTTAGACGACAAGTGGTCATAGGCGGGCGAACGACCAGTTTCTCCACGGCAGGAAATCAAAACACCACCTCCAGTTCAATCGAAAATAGACGACGGCGGCAATGAGAAGCAGTGAGCGAAGAGTCGAAGATACAGCAAGCATCAGAAAACGTTTTCCATTCGACCGATGTGACAGTTCGGAAAATCAGGACGCCAAGATACCAAATGACGATCCTTCAGGTCATGGTTCAACGCTTTGTTATCGAACATTTTCTGGCAGGCAAAAATTCTCGCCTGGCTCGGCTCGTCAACAACAATCCCATCGGCACGAAAAATATTGCACCAATTGCGAACGTCACAAGGCAAATATGGAGAACCGAAGGATCGGGAATATCTTGAAATACGCTAATTGAAATATTCTCAGCTCCAAAAACGACCGCCTTGAAAAACACTAGACTTGCCAATAAGACAAACACAAAACAAATGCTGATGACCAACTGCCTCGCGACATTGTTACATCGCAAAAGACCTAACCCTGCCCACCAGACTAGCGGAAAGGTAACGTCTACCTGAAACCTATCAAAGAAAGCAAGAGTGAGTGCCATCGTGAGAACTTGCAAAACGGCGCACACTTGCAGGTACCGCCCAGTGAAGTGGCTGATTTGAAAATCAAACCAACCTTCATCCGCACGGCCAAGATTCACCTCCGGTGGTTTGTATGGATTTTCCAATTCTAAACCCTGCCCGATAGCGACCACAATTTCCGAGTCCCCGACTGAACCAACCTGAACTCAGAACAAACTATATCGTAAGCGTTGACCGCTATCGAAGCCAGCTAAACGTCGTGCGCGGGCAACTTACGCCGCGTTGACTTTGTCAATTCCCGACTATCGCGAATTGGGGCCCTGCAACCATCCTTCCGTCAAGCTTTCAAGCTCAACGCCAAACTGTTTGATCCGTTTTACATTCTTAGAACACAACGTCAATTGATCGCCGCAATTGATATGCGAAGGAGCTCGCCTCATCAGGCAGAAAGGATTGGGGCATTTGTCTATCCCAAACTTGTTGTAGCAGTCTTTAGCATTCATTAAGTGCAACGCCTCATGCCAAACAAGAAATTTGTTGGGTTCCCACGCTATCGCGAACGAACAAGGAATCGCTACCCCCCAGTGAGCCAGTTGGTTGTGCTCTTGGTAGATTCGCGCAAACTCTTCGTCGCCATCGCACAGAACAAAAATGCACTTGCGTTTGTAATCTTCAAAGCGATCGTCATGAGCTGTACCAGGCAACATCGAGATCAAATAGTCTGGCAGTTCGGCAATTAGACATTCTGGAAGCGCTGAGAAGCGTGGCACAGGCAGCTCAGGGTAGTTGGACCGTAACTGAGCAGACAATTCAACAAATGAATTCAATAGCCACTGGTCGGAATAAGACGAGAAGTTGCACCAATGGACCGTGAATAGATGTTCGAGCAACGCGTACCTGCAGAATTGAAATGAGCCTGGATGATGCGAAGACACTCCACAGCAAAAAAGGTTCAGTCCACACGTCGCGACAATCAGCTCCCTCGACTTGCTATTTCAACGCCGATGCAACCACAACTAAACGTAGAACACTTTGAGCACGTACCCATCTGGATACTTGAACCACCATTTTGTCCGCCATGCAACGCAGTGTACAGGTCCAACCACACGTTCGATTTCGCAACGACCGTTACTATCGTCGCACAATTCATCACGCAAGAAATCCAGACACTGCTCTCGAGAAGTTCCATACACGAACTCATGTTTCTCGGTCCGGAAATCTCGTGACAGCGCCGGTCCGTAAATGAAATTATTGTCACGCTTGAATTTGTCGAGAAGCTGTGCGTAACGAATCGTATATTGGAGCATCCCCAGATCTGGGACTCCCAATTCCGGTCCGACTGCCGGATCGTATTCCATGTACTCTTGAATTATGTCTTGAGCGTCATCGTCAATCGAAAGAACAAAATCGCGGTCGATCAAATCCACAAGAGCCTCACGATACTCACTCAGTTCCAGTACTGGAAACCGCGTATAGCCAGCCCACAACCGGGC
>JAYJMJ010264400.1:0-13953 GCA_036873875.1 Laminaria ephemera | reverse complement strand
CGACTAACGGCCTATCCGCCTTAGGGAACATTCCTACCTAGGGGATATTTGAGTGTTACGAGATTGCTCTCTTCTACTGGCTATCTTGCTTTCATGGAATAATCCATTCTTTTGGATTATTCCTGTGGTCCTGAGACCACAAACCTGGAGGCTATCTTATCGATATCTATAGCCCGTAAATACTGCACTCTATTACAAGTAGTACCATCCCTGGACTATGTCGAGACTCCCATGCAAGCAGATGTCAGACACGCGCGTAGCATGTACTATCTAACAAGGATTTATGTAACCCGATACCGGTTTAACCTGTACCGAACTCGCCGGGTAGGCTACTTGCAAAACAGTGGTTACTTTTTGGTTTCTCCCATCCACAAAATAGAAATGACTCCATATGTCGCTGAGGTTTCTAGTAAGGCTAAGAATTTCGGTTCTCCGTTCGTTTTAACCCTGTATTTTTGCGGTTATAACCGGTCGGTACTGGGAAAAGCTGAAATCGGGAAATAACCGGTAGGTACCACCTCCGCACCACGTAACATACACCCTTGCTATCCGATCGCATCCTGCACGCGCGCACCACGATTAGACCGCACTTAATTCTCTCTTTTGTTCTATGCTACAGCAGTGCAGGGCACCAAATAAGAAACAGAAAAAAGGAACCCAGGTTGGGGTTATTATTTGGGAGAGAGTGCGTTCTACACTAACATCAGTATAACCGCTCCCGAATCTCGAAATTTCCTGCAAATTTCTGCCTGGCTTTCTTATTACAGTGGGGTACCGGATTTCAGAGCGTCCATAATGAGAGAAAACGGAGTTATCCCCGACGCGTGCCACGATAGACGTGGAACTTTTTTGCCCTGCAGATCCCCCCGCACCTCGTAATCAGGCTAGATGATGCCTCTTGCAAGAATTACAACCCTGTCATGGAGGTCACATGCATACTACATGGGAGGTCGAGGTCGGGTGACGCATGCTACGGTATCGGTGCATCACCTTTTTTTCTGAGGCTCCTCACTTGAGGAGCTCTATCCTCCTCCCCAAAACTGATTTCGGGAAAGATAAAAAGTACTACCCTATGAACAATCAGATGACCCAGGTATACATTGAAAACTATTGCAAAAAAAAATAACGAGATTCCGACGATTTTGGGTTAAGGAGCCTCGTCATTCAGAAACAAAAAAGCCGAAAAGTGCTACCTCTATCGTAGCAAGCGTCGGGTATGTACTTATGATATACCAACAACAGCAATAATCGGGCAACGAAAACGCCATGTGTATTGATGTTGGCGCCATGTGTAATAGGGGGGTCTCGTGCGGACGCAGGGGTAGTCGGCGCTGGGTAGCTGTCTCCTCATGATCCATGGTGTCTTGCATTCGTTCATTCCCAGGCGGCTCACAGCTCAGACTGGATACAAAAGGCAGGAGATCATACACTAAATAACAGACACCATCTATGGAGAACACACTGATGCGATGTGGGACGGTGGGATGCTCCGCCTTCGGGGCAGGTTGTTCTGTGTTACCCCGATCTACCATGATAGATGGCTTTGACATGATGCCATCTCTATAACCCGTCTGACAACTATGACATGGTTTTACATCATAATATATATCTACAGCCTATCCATCTACGTACCGCACTCCACAACAATGTACGTGCTACCTGGCATGTGCAGGTATAATACCAACAACAACCAACAGCAGCGCAGCAGAAACAGCATGTTTTTAGTATTGTACCACACTACTACTTCTGTGCTACTACTGCTGCTGCTGCTGGTGCTGCTGTTTATTTGGGGGATTTATGTTCTGCTTTCCGGTCGGTCGCTCGGGCGATCGACCTCGTCGCTCGGTTCATACAGTGAGTGGCGTGGCGTACGTACCATACAAGGCTCGTTCTCTTTTCGTTCCGGCATTTATTTGTTTGCTGCTCAATTTTCGATCGTCTGGCTTAACATTTGTTTAAGCGGTTGTACCACTAGTATATACTGTCTCGCACACTCACTGGTGTGATAGGCTGAGCCGGGATGGGTTCACGGGTGGGCTCTCACTGTGGCAGCACGAGGGGGTACATGTAGACATGGAGTAGAATATAGCAGAACAAGGTACCAGGTATAAAGTAAAGTGAATTGATCGGCGCCTCCCGAGGTCCTACGTATGAAATGTCCCCCGGGAGAAACATGCCTGTTGTTTCTACGAAGCCCCAGACGGTTACATAACCATCCCGTACACCTCGTACCGTCAACAGCCTCCCTACTAGGTGCACGAGATAATACGCCATTGCTCATAATACCACGGTGATTCAAACCAAGATCGCCAAACACTCAAATCCATGTTATCATACTCAAAACCCAAATACCAGAACCGGTAGTCTCAGATTCATTCCAAATGCCAAATCTAGAATCTTCAAATTCAGTTTCACCAGCTGATGACCGTTTGATTAAATACCATGCAAACTTCTGCCGCCGTGCCGTACATGCGTGCTGCGTGCGACTAATATGAATAGCGTCGAGCGTTTTTCGCTGTGGCTGACGCCGCCCACTCAATGCACTCGTGCGTGCCTGCTGGCAAACCCAACCTGGTGTGTATATTATGATGCGACACACCTAACATATTAAGCAGTACCAGTACACTGCTGTGGAACAGCAGGGCGGCACATATAGCCCTGCTCTACGTACAGTCTGACTACAGTATAGGGGCCTGTTAACCCTAAAATCGTCGGGATTGTATTATTGTTTCGCAATATCTTTCGTCGTATACCTAGGGCATGGGATTGTTCATCGGGTAGCACTTGTAATTTTCTCGAGATCAGTTTTTGGGTGAGTTATAGGTTATAGGCCTCTTCGGAGCCAGGACAGGAGTCTCAGAAACAAACTGGTGCATTTCTACTGTAGAATGCAGCATGCGTCCCCCTTGAGAACTGCTGAGAACTGCAGCACGTTTTTTGGGGACAAAATACCTGAAATTCATGAGGAATAGTTTCTGCAGTTCTAAAAGGGTACCTATGAGCGGTCAAATCGGCTTGTCACGCCTTGTGACGCCTATACTAAAATCTACCAGTATGTGTGATTGTATCGCCTTATACTAAAAAATTACCTGGTATCTGGTATCTTGGTACATGATACTGTTGTATTCTTCGCCTACCACCGATCATTTAAAGTAAGTATTGGATTAGATGAGGCCTCCTGCGAATCTGAGATAAGAGCGGCAAGGAGATAGGATTGGTTGTTCCGAGGCGCTCTTAAATCAGGTTCCCACTGCTGTACCCTGTTTCTCATTTCGTAGGTGTGCTGTACTGTGTATATGCGTCCAAGAAGCGCAAACATCTACGTACAGACATTCCGCTCACTTTGACTGATATATCTTGCTCGTTCTGTTGCCCATCCTGTTCACGCAGTAGTAGTAGCTCCCACGTCTCGATTCCGATCACCTCGTGGCGACAACAGCAAGCAGTTGTCCCCCTTCACCCTTCACAGCACTCGTTTGCTCCCCAACCAAGTTCTCCTCAAGTTATGTAGCCGTAGGTGCTCGCAACACCACCCCCTCCTCCTCTACACCCCGTTCTTCTTACACAGCCCTTGTACGACAGTCGCCCGAGCTTCGTACGATACGTACCAACAAGTGGAACACAGAGAGTCCTGGGCTGTTTTTTTCGAGAGCGTTCGTATAAACGCGCCTCTATGTACAGCAGCAGCCCCTGCGGAGAGGCCCGCTTCTTGTTCTTTTTGTTCCCTGGACAGCAGTAGCTCTGCCTGCGGCTGGAGGTGGGTAACCAAAAGAAGTGATTAGTTCGGCCGTACTGCAAGTCTCCCATCCGTGCTGCCGGGTGATGGGAGGCCAATCGCGATCGTGCCGAGCTCATCGCCTGAGAAACTCGGCAAATTTGCTATAGGAGTACTCGTCGTGATGTCGGCGAATCAAAGCACTTCAACAAAGGGCCGCCGTGGACCCTTTGCATCAGGCAGCAGCAATGCTTCTCTCGGGGCGGAGGCTGGCCGCAAACTTACCTGGGGCCACTGCGAGCAAGGTGCAACTAGCTCAACAGAGGGCAGAGAGGACGTGCACACACCAAGAGGGTCGTGTGGAGTTGGGATTCCTGCATAGCATCGACCAATCATAGAGCTCCAAAGTTTACTTTGACCAATAATAGAGCTTCATGCTATTCTCCATGTAAGGCATCCAAACATACGGAAACCCATTTGTTCATAGAGTTGGCCAATCAGAAAACCCAATTAGTTGGAACCGCGCCGCATGCCCTGCATTGGCCAATCAGAAGACCCAATTTGCTTTGCATCGCGCCGCAAGGCCCGATTCAAATTGGCCTTGCAACGAAACGGACTGGACACGCACACCCCCGGCATTTCGAACACCTGAATCTCACCTTACATACACCCCTGGACTCTCATGAGCTGGGGATCGTTGGAGGCATACTCCTGGGCTCCCATATGCCAGGTTCTGTGATGAGGACGCCCCCCTGCTTCGACAACTTCCGAACCCAAAGCACACACAAATTGGGTCTGGTTCGAGGAACACGCGGCCTTGACCTGATGAGCGGGCGAGTCTGATTCCCACGCCGTACACGCAGCAGCAAGGCCAACAAGCTGCAACACCGTGAGTTGGGGGGTGTGGCTTTTGCAGGTGCTTTCGTTTGCTTGACCGGTTGGGTGTCAAGTGTCAATGTCCCGTAGACTTCGTTTCGCTGGTTTCTCGGTACGTTTGTATCGACAGAATCTTGCGAGTACACGTTTACGCGCTGGCATTGCGCACGGACAACATGCAACGAACGGCAGCTGTTGCAACAACGGCAACATGTACGAAGGGTAACGACAACGTTACGACGAGGCAGCAGCAGCAGCAGCAGCAGCAGCAGCAGCAGCAGAGGTAGCAACGCTGTATTCGTTGCTTTGGTTGCAGCGGCGGCGGCTGCTTCTGCTGTTTACGGTTTTCCGCTGCACGTTTAGATTGCTAGTGTAGGACAGCAGCTGCAACACACTATTGGTTTGAGTCTACGGTAGTAATGTACCAGTAGTGACGGTCACAAGTGGTGAGTAGGGAGTACAGCCACCCGATAGGAGGCATTGTGATGAATCTTTGATTCTTATCAGAGGGCACGAGCAGGCGAGAACCTCCCTCCTCCTCCTCCTCCTGGTAAAATAGTAAGAGATCCTTGATCTGTGTTCCCGCTGGATAATAGCAAGCACATAAAATATCGCCTGCACGACGACAAAACTCTGTCGAGCCATTCGAGCTCGAATCTACGAACACACATACAGGACGACAGCGGCAACATGTACCAGTACAACAACAGCTCAACACATGGAAGCGGCAGCGTCGACAGCTGGGGTTGCTGCTGTACAGTGATAGAGACTCCGTCGATTGCTATATACTGGTGCTGCTGCTGCCGGTGCCGGTGCTGGTGCTGGTGCTGATGCTGGTGCTGGTGCTGGTGCTGGTGCTGGTGCTGGTGCTGCTGGTGCCGGTGCTGGTGGTGGTGCTGCCGCTGTTGCTGCTGCCGCCGCTGTTGCTGCCTGCTGCTTTATACTGCACGTGTTGCTGGACGGGAACAGCCATCACGTAGTCATGCACCGGTACAGAACAGCAGCGGTGACAGGCACAACAACAGCTCAACACGTAGCAGCGGTAGCATCGGCAGCTGGGGTTGCTTTTGTACAATGGTAGAAGATCCGTGGATTGCTGCTGCTGCAGCAGCATTGGCAGCTGGGGTTGCTGCTGCACAAAAAGGTAGACGCCCCGTCGATTGCTTTAGACTGCTGCTGCTGCTGCTGTCTGCTGTCGATGCTGCTGCTGCCGCCGCTGCTGTCGGCTGCTTTCTACCGTACGTTATCGCTGGACAACAGTCACACCTCGTACGTTGTCAGTATATGATAGCAACAGCCAACGCTAACATCAAGCAGCAGTTACAGCAGCACAAGTTGGTGTTGCTGCTGCAGTCAGTAGTAGCATCACGTAGCTGCTGCGGCTGTTGTTGCTGCTGTCTACGGTTTTCTACTGTTCGCATTGCTCGGCAACTGTCATCATGTAGTCATGTAAGGGTACCGCTGTACGCGAAACCTCAAGTCAGCCAACCCCAAGACAGGAGGAAAGAGCACCTGTACGAGACTTTCGTTTCTCTCTCCGCCCTTGCTGCATGTTACAATAATGGCGGTCAACGATGGATGGGATCCGCAACGCCGTAGAATCCACCTGGAGCTTTTCAACTACAGTACTCGTACGTATGAACAAGAAGTGTCTCAACAACCGCGCAACGTTTCCCGAGAAACGCAGACCAGGGGAGAGAATGCCACCACGTCAAGGTGAGGTTGATTGGTAGAGCTGTGTGAGTCGGCACGACTTGGGCCACCAACTACTGTAATTGTTACTGTAGTCGGACTACCGTACTGTAATAGTTTGTCGTTGCCAAGAGGTGCCGACTATCCGTCTGATTGGGTTTCCATACTTTTACTCCGCATATAGGAAGGACTGTTTACTGCGGGACGCATTTGTTCTTTTTTGGGCGCGCCCCTCTCGGCCAGGGGGAGCTACTTTGGCTCGCTTCACCCGCCTGACCTGAATACGCAAGTCGACTGGCCATCAGCTGGCTTCGTCAACCTACTTTACCGACTAAAGTCAGTTAGTTGGCTAACGATACCTACCGATTGGTTGTTAGTCGTGAAATCCTGCCGAGTCACAGCTTTATTGATTGGGGGTTGCGTAGCTGGCGCGAAGCGATGGTTCGTTGATGTCTCGTTGAGGTATCGTTGAGCTTTAAGCGATGTGCACCGCAACATACGCGATGTGCTGGGGTTGGCATCACGCCAGGCTAGCCCAGAACAGGATACTTAAAAGACGAAACAGCGTAGTAAGAAAGCCAGACTGATGTTTATAGGGATATAAGAAACCCGGGAACCGTACTACTGAAGTTTGTGTAGAACGAACCCTCTCCCAAATAAGAAACCCAGCCTGGGTAATTCCGTCTGTTTCATATTGTGTGAATGTATAAGGCAGTATGGTGTTAGGGACCGACTACTGTTATATACATACCTGGTATACAGGTGTGTGCAATGGTCCCTCACACGAGGGTTGCTTTGGATGTTGTATCTCTTGTATTACTTTCTTCTTGTTGCCCGCCTGATGCCTTTTGAGAGAAGGGGCCGGTTCATCTCATTTAGGCAGGCAGTAACGCCTGCCAGATAATGAGGAGACACTTGCTGCAATTTATAACACCACAACGGGGGAGAGGGGATACCATAATAACCATTACTATTGGTGTCCTGTCCTGTACACCACGACAGATGTGATCGTTGGCGTTGGCGTCACGTTAGGCTAGTAGTCTGTCTCGTGGACTTGTTTTCATCCCGCACCGAATATCCTTACGCCTTCTGGTCTCCCCCAGCTACAAAATGGTTCAGATACACTCAGAAGCTCTCCGCCAGCTTGTGACCTGCTCGTGCATCCCTCGGTCAATATTATTGTAATGCCGCTCCAAGTAAATGCGTTTGCATGCGGTTCCCCAGAGAGCCTTTCTTATTTCTGGTTGGACAGCCGTATCGTACGTTGTACGAGCGAGTTCGCACACTTTCAGCGGCTGTGTTTTTTTTCTGGGACCATATCATACTTGAATTCGAGTTTGGGCGCAGCATGTACGCAGTGTGCATCTATCACGGTGTCCCATATATCCGTTTCATCGATTGCGGAGTCCCTTATATCTGTTACGGTGTCCCTTGCAGATTCGGCGGTGTTTTCAGCCTTCCGGGCCATGACGGTGGGTGTAGGTTCCGGTGGGATGGAGGCTGTTCATAACATTGTTTGCGTAAACATGTTTTACATCCTACGAATTTGACGCGCCGGGCTGCAACGTGCAGAGACTACTAATAGTACATCTAGGTCTACTGTACTACACACTTTGAATACCAGGTATTGCGCAGCGGTTGTCATCACAGCTAACCTCTTGGCAGCAGCGGTAGCCATCCTTGTTGACGAGATCATGAAGATCGTGGGGGGGAGTGGAAGGAGAGAGTGGCGAAGTGCTACGTCGGGGCGACTACGAGTACAAGGGGTCCAAGGGTCAAACAGATGGCGGGACCATGACTACGCGACCGCGAGCGAGTTACCACCGTCCTCGGCATTTGATTCGGTTTCCCCACGTGCGTGCCGGAAGTGCGCCTTAATTATACAAGGCAGCAAGGTTGAGCAAGACAACGAAACGCCCGGTACGTGGCTATTGACAACCATAGGAACACAGCGAAGTTTGGGTAGAACCATCGACCGGGACAGGAAGACTCATTCCATCCAATACTTTCATTGAATGATCGGCGGCTGCGTAAAATAATACTCTAGATGCCTAGGCTATGAGATTGTTCATTGGGTTGCACTGTCACATTTTCTCAAAGCCAGTTTTTGGGTAAGGTATAGAGCTCCTCAAGTGAAGCGCCTCAGAAAATATAGATGCACCCCCTACCCCCTACCGCAGCATGCGTTTCTTGCTGCAAGTAGGACAGTGGGGGTCTCCATATAGTGCCTATCGCCTATTATAGAGTGCCGTTCAAATTGCTTAGCAGACTGGAGCCCGCCTTACTAGCACCGTTGTATGGTAGGTACTATACCCAATAGTGCCGGTGTCCGGTATACTGTTGGCTGGCACATACCGGCGCTATACGGAGACCACCGCTGTATCTCCTTTGATCCCCTTTCACACCCCGGTGCTGCTCCTTTCACGTTTACTGTTTTCCTATATTTCTGATCTAGCGGACCGCGTCAGAACGATTTCACGGGAACCCCAAATACTGGTACTCGTCGTACCAAACCCCTTTCGAGCCGCGCCCATAGTTTTGAGGACACCTTGCTTGGAGTTAGACGCGTGCCACGATAGAGGCATCACGTTTTGGCTTTTTTGGTGTTTCTGAATGACGGGGCTCCTTAACCCAAAATCGTCCGAAATTCGTTCTTTTTTTTGCAATAATTTTCGTGCTATACCTAGGCCATGGGATTGTCTATCGGGTAGCACTTTTATTTTCCCCCAAAATATTGTTTTTGGGAGAGGCATAAAGCTCCTCAAGTGAGGAGCCTCAGGAAAGAAATGGTGCATCTCTACCGTAGCATGCGTCGTTAGTGTGGATCTTTTTTTGCGGTGGTAAAAGGGTTAAGTTGAAATCCGACAAATAAACTAGCATCCAAAACCCGGTCCATTGCGGATTCCGCAACAAACGACATCCTTCCGCTTTGCGTTCTTTACGTTTTGTAGTTTTCGTGTTTTTTAAGCGTGAAGGCCGCGAAACCAAACGCCTCGCCTTCAAGTCCCACGTTGTTGGTATGAGCAGTACTTCCAGCAGGACCCCATGACAAACGCCCGGGAAATATACCAGGGTAACTACCAACATATGTAGCTCTAAAAGTTTCAGAGTTACAGTTCTGTGTGTTGAGCACAGGTTTTTGTTTAATCTTCCGGCGGATGGGTAAAATTCAGCTTAAGCTCACCACATTTTCACTTCTTTTCATACGTAACCATCAAGTGTTCAATAGAGCAAGAGTCCCCGTGGAGGTCAATCAAAAGTCAAAATAACATTACAGAAGGTGTGGGTGGGCTTTATTAACTCCTCAAGAAGAGCGCATCTCCGACGAGGATCAAATTGTCCTGAGTTTCAATTCCCCAAGAGAAGAGACAACTACTCCGTCAAGGACGACATTGTCCTTAGTATCAATTCCTCCATTAGAGACAACAGTTCTGTCAAGGATCCAATTTTCCTGAATTTCAGTTCTTCAAGGCAAGACCACAACTCCGGCAAGGGTCCACATGTGGTCCTGAGGTTCAATTCATCCAGAAGAGACAACAACTCTGCCAACGATCGGATTACAGCAGTGGTCCCTCTATAGTGCCGGTATGTGTCACCCGGAAATACCAGCACTATAGCCACAACCGGCGCTACTTCGCACATTGCCACTACTGGTAGTTCCCATCTGTGCCAAGCGATTTCACAGGCACTATAGCGGGCAACCGGCACTACTCAACTGGTGCTATAGAGGGATCTCTACTGTACCCTGAGCTTCAATTCCTTAAGAATAGCGCAACTCCAGCGAGTATCCAGTTGTCCTGGGGCTCGTTCGTTGGCATGGAGATTTCCACCAGCAACCGTTCTCGATCCAGGCTGAAGTACAATGGCGTCTCGATCGCTTGGTCAGGCTTAGACAAGAACGAACGAGGAGATGGCGCGGCGATTTTATTACATTTTGAACCCCGAGAGCACGTACATTGAAGGTCTCTAAGGACCATGGGCACTGCAGGGGGGTCATTATTTATGGCTCGCGCAAGTAGTTACTCTGTATATTTGCAGTGGCTCGCGAGACTAACTGCCCCGTATCTTTGCAGGCTTGAGCTATTGCGCCTTTCGGTTTTTGCGAAAGGCACAATCGCCATGGAGTTACCTGTTGCGCCACGCCAACCAAATATCAGGTAGTTTTTAAGTCAATTTTCTGAGCGAGGTACAGAACCACTCGCGCGAGCAGCCCGTACTCGGTAGTCAAAACAGTATAACATCACCCTTGCTGTAGCATGTGTCTGGGACTAATGCGCAATAGCTGTGGGGCGTTGCATAGTGGTGTTGTGTTACTCCAGGATCCACGTTGGTGGATGGAAACGATAGCAACAGCTGCACCGGTTCGCGAATGAATAAGTTGATGAGCGCAAGCGGCTAATACAGTATTCGCGACAACCGAGCTCATTCGCCAATCCACTCTAAAAATCCTCCCGAAGGAACGAAGTCAGAAAACATTGACCAGAACACGCCAGGATATCATTCCGCGCAAGCACTATAATCAGCGTTATATTTTTCACGGCCAGCTTTTGTTGCCGGCTTCGTCTTAGAGCACCAAATCCTTGGACCAGATAAATATGCTTCTGCTGTTGCTGCTGCCGAATGAACGATCTCGAGATACACGGGACTTCACGCGGATTTGTGCCATCCAGAGGGTGGATCGCGGGACGCACACCATGCGCGTGCTATGACTGGCGCTAGGGTAGGGGGGATGTTGCACATATCATTTTCACTTCCTCGTTTAGGCCACTGGATCAAGTGACTCATTACCTCTCTCAAAACAGGAGTTTTTCGGTTTTGTTTGGCGCAGCGCGTAGCAAACAATCCCAAGGTGGTGCAGGTCGCGAAATCAAAAACCAAAATAGCGAAAACAAAAAAAGTGTAGGGTAGTTACTCTTCAGAGTGGCTCTGATTGGCTGAAATAAAACGACCTAAAGGTACCCCCCCTACCGTAGCCCCAGTCCTGTGATAGGGGTACTGTACCTCTTTTTGGCTTTTTTACCAAACTATTTCCGACCGATGGAGCTCCTCAAATGAGAATCTGATGACCCAATACCCTTGGGATGCCATCTTTGTTTCACCCATAATGTTTTGTTCCGTACCGAGGCCGTGGGATGTTCATCGAGTTGCACTGCCATTTTTCTCAGGGTCGGCGTTTGAGTGGGGTAGAGAGATCCTCGCCCGAGGGTCCTCATGACGCATCCTACCGTAAGGGGAGTGCACACATATTTTTCCGAGGTTCCACGCTCGAAGAGCTCTATATTGACTTTGAACAAAAATAATAGAAGTGTACCCCCACGAACAATCCCATGGCCTAGGTATCTCTAACGAATAACAGGGTAAAACATAAATGGTTTTCCCACGACATCGGGTACAGTACTGTAGTTCCTCAGCTAAGGAGCTCGGTCAGCCGGAGAGAAGCTCGGCCAAAACTTGATACCGCCCCCATCGCAGCACGGGTCTCATAAAGTTTAGGTGCTACTGCTATCGTAGTCCGCGTCACCACGCGCATTCGTCGGTGTACCCACCTGATACGGCCGCGGTTCATCTTTATGCACGTATGCCAGCGTGACGTCAGGCACCCCAGCCAATTCTGGATCGTTCGGCGACTGCTGGTGCAGAGTTCCCCCGCTGAACGCCGCTCCTTGCAGCCTGAGAAAGAAACGTGGGCGGGACAAGAGCACGCTTAACGGGAAATGTGAACGTACTGTCGTACGCTGGAAGCAGCGGGCACGTTATTCACAGTACAGGGCACCTATAGTAATATAAACCAGGGTAATATTCACAGTACATGCGCCTATAATAAGAAGAACCACGGTAGTGAGAAAGCCAGGCTGATAGGTACAGGAAAATACGAAATTCGGGAGCCGTTACACCGTAGATAGTGTAGAACGCATCCTGTCCTAAATAAGAATCCCAGCCTGGGTTAGTATTTTTATGCTTCTTTATATTTTGTCCTGTCCTGTACACACACAATGACTCTGACCCTCTCTCTCAAAAGGGCGAATGCACTGCAGAGAAAAGCGCGTTGCTGGCGCATCTATATTGTTTGTCTTTTCGTAGCTCGTCATGGCAGTCTCCAGGGCATGCCTTGGTGTGCCTTGACACTACCATGGGCTTTCATGGTACTGCCATGTGCTCCCATGCAATTCTTTGGCAGTGCTATGAGAGTCATGGCAAATGATGGAGCCCATGGCATTTAAGGGTCGGGGCGTACATTGACGTTTACTAACTTTCATGGGATTTCAAAGCAACGCCGTGGTAGCACCATGCGCTTCCATGGCGTTTCCATGGGTTTTCGTGTCACCGACTGCCATGACATGAGGGGTTGCCATCGCCGTGCTCCGGCACTCCTAATCATACACTCTGACCCCAACCCTAAAGCTTATCTCCATAGCAGCTATCATATCCTTGAGGCATGCCATGATGCCATGGCATTACTATGGCAGTGCCATGAACCGCCATGGCAGTGCCATAGCAGTGCCATGTGAGTGCACTGCCATGAACTGCCATGGCAGTGCCGTAATGCCACGGAAATGTCGAATAATATGCCTAGTCGGCGTCACTTCACGCTTGCAAAGGAGGGTAGAAACACCAACTCGAGAAGGCCAAATATGCTAAGGGTAATTTTGATCGAAGCCGTTTCTTTCCAAACTTCCAAATGTTGGGAATATTTTGGCAATGTGTATCGAAATACGGAGTCGTGCTGTCATCGTGCTAGAAATCTTTCGGAGAGAAAAACAAATGGACAGCTTAAATTTCCAGATTGCCTACAGCGTCCAGAGGGGTTGCTCTGCACGCGGGTCCCAGTGACGCTTCGCTACTGCTGCTGCTGCTGCTGAGTACAGCTTCAGTCCAACCCTTCCTGCTGCAATTGGCATAGACTACATAATACGTCACTTGGCTTCGTACGAATTTGAATGTATCCCATCAGTCAGTTTAACATTGTATGTACGGAGTCGGCGAGGCCATTGTTGGCACGCACACGAGGGCTTGTCAGCTGGGCGGGGCCCCACCCCGCGCCCCGCCACCCCGCCCGGCGCTGTGCTGTTTGCAAATGTGACGGATACTTGTATGTATGATATCACAAAGACTGCGTAGCTGCACGAACAAGGCACACGAGGTACCGAATTCGTGAGCGATCGGAGACACAATTTCAAAAATGCCAGTTGGACGCACAGAGCCAAACTTTATAAGTCAGATCAAATCTCGAATTGATGAGTGATTGGCGACAGAGCCAGATTGCTTATGAGCTTGGATTCAGTAGGGGAGGGGGTGACTAAACAAATATGGAATTAGACGTGAAAATGAAGGTGAAAAGTAGGGCATTTGGGGATTGTGAAAGAAATCCACGACAGAGCCCAGAGACTAAAGTCACTGGGAATTTCCAATTTCTCTGGCTTATATTTGGAAATCCATACGTTTGTTGTTCATCTTTCGAATTGCGTTATCATTATCGTTTTTCTGGGTCGTGGGAGAGAGATTTTTCTCCCCTTGGCCAGATACACCTATCGCAGCCTCCTGCAATCTCCTATGTATCTCGCCTACATATTCACCGTCTCTCTCTCCCTAATTTGATACCAGCCGGGTTCCTAACTATTACCGCCTACAGTCGTCTCGGATGACCAAGCCTCCGAATGGTACCGTACCAT
>JAYJMJ010264390.1:0-13959 GCA_036873875.1 Laminaria ephemera | reverse complement strand
CCCTGGTTTTGCCGTAATTACCCGTAAGAACCTAATTTTTTCGATTTTGACGTAATTCGCGTAAGTATAAACTATCCAAGCCGTAATCCGACATCATTGGTTATGACAGTGCCTATAGCAAAAAATATACAGGGAGAAAAAATATACCAGGCATATTTTTTAAAAAGCCCTCAGATTTTGAAAAAGGCTGTTCACATGTCGCTACTTTCAAAGAGCCCAAGCATTTTTCAGATTTAGGAGCTGACCTGCGGAAACCCGAGCTAGGAAAACCAGGCACTTGCTCCTGAGCCACGCACCCCCCATGCCACCGCGGCAGACTATGAGGTCTGCGGTCCCCTACGAAAAGGTCCTGGCCGCTCCTCTCGAATAACAGCAGTTGTCGCGAGAGGCGATGAGGGCGCAGGACCGCGTGGGGTTCCATGATCACCGGGATCGTCACGTCCACCAAGCAGTTGTCGATTGGGCGGTGCAAGAGGCGGCGGATGGTCCCACTACGAGCAATGTAGATAGGTCGAAGTCGTTGGGGGACGCCCAGAGAAGCAAAGCAAGCAGCCCAAGAAGACAGCCAGAAGAAACAGCACCAAGCAGTGGCCTGTGCGCTCTGGTCTGCCGTTGGCAACGATGGGTGGGTAGAGTTGTCTTTCGTGAAGACGTGATTGTTTTCAAACAGATTTCAAATCACAAGCACACGTGAAAAGCATCAGACGGATTCTAGCCTACATAACATGTGATTCCGGGGTACATAGTACCTGGTAAGTATAATACTAATAGTACACATGATATACACATGCTCCGATTTTGAATACTGTCATTGCGTATCTCCAAAGCCCACGTACCACAGCACCAGAAGGTCGCGTACCATAGAGAATTCCTCCTCGATCACCTTCTGACTGAGAACTCGAGATAGAGCCAAGTAGCACGTGTACAACGCAAGGCGTGGTTGCTTCGGCTGAGAGGAGAGTCCGCGAAAGGTCGATACCAGGGCTCCTAATAACGAAGGCATGTCGGGCCATGTGTGGACTATCGTATCATAGTTGATGTTTTTTACCTCGTAACATTTTTTTAATATTTCAAATACTCCAGCTGTGAGTTCGACCGGTTGAGTGGTCGATACTCAACTTCGCAAGCTTTAGAACTGCGCCCACATGCTTGGGAACAGACACCTGCATTGGCGCAGGCTAATTTTCGCAGTAGAAAAGGACGACGATTCACCTGCGGGGCTGGTGCGAAGATCCCCGCTTAATTCTGAAAGTCTTCGTATTCAAAATCTGAAAAATCCCCAGTCCGGAACTCACCATTAACAGTTTTGTTCTTCCGGAATTCAGGATTGGTTTTGGAAGTTGTTCGTGGGTCGTGTTTGTTTTCGGCACCAATCAGCAACAGTTTTGATTCATCTGGGGTGGAAAATAGATACTGGTACTACAGCAGTTATGGATACTAGCATGGCCAAATCACCTCGCTGTACTTGCAATGTGTATTGATTGCTGTCTTGTAGTTTGTGACCACAGAGCTCGTCTCTCTAGGAGGCATCGGCACGGACACTGGTTGTGCTGGATATAGATGGGTGGAAATATCAGTTTTAATGTGAAGAACACACACACACACACACACTGCTGCGTGTGCTGGATGTCGATGGGTGGAAAAACAGTTTAATAAAACACACGCAGCAGCGTGGAACTTATGGGTGAAGTGGCAGCAAATACTCGTACATGGTGGCTCTCGGCAACAACAATTAAAATCTTGTTCTTGTCTGGTTGCTTGCGTTGTCGCACTCTGCTGTCTGGTCGACACGAACATACTGCTGTGTGTACTTCGCCGCTCTGTGCAGGGTCGATTGCAGGTTCTGTGCTTGCGGTGCGTAGATAGATACCGTGCCTGTCGGAGCTTGGTCTGTGCATTCACTTCGTGGTGTGAGCAGAAGCAGGTTCAAAAACATACAAATAAAAATAAATAAATAGAAAGTGGGAAAAAAAAACATTCCAGGCAGGTCCAGGGATCGTTCCGGAAAAAATCATTTTCCCGTCGGCAATTAAGAGCTGAGGATGGCTGAGAGGTGGGAAAATATGCCGAGGGCAACCTCCGGATATGCCTAGATAAGAGTAAGTCTACGTACTATATCCATGATTATTTAACTATCGCCTTAGTCGTCACAGCAGAAATAGTACATACCGGTACAGCATTTTAGGCATGGCGTACTGTATGATACTGGCTATATACCCAATACTTCGGGCATAGCGTACTCTGAAATATTGCTACTGGCGAAATGTGCTGGGTGTTCTGGCATCATTCAAATACAGCAGTATGTGTTTTTTCTTCTTCTGGTATAGTGCAGGTCGAACCAATGGCATCACCCCCCGCGACGGACGGTGGTTCCATCCCGTCTCGAATAGGAAAGCAGTTTAAGTGTCGCCCGCGGCTTGCTACGGCGAGACTCACTGCTGAACAATGCAGACCTAAAACGACGGTTTCAGGAAGAATAAGACGCCGGGATAACTCTAGAGCTTTCGCTCTGTGACTTTGGGCGAGTGGGTAGTGACTCGGGCGATACCTGTTTTATATCTGTGCTTCGTGGCGAAGCTTGAGTTATTTGAACTGAGCTTCGGCGGGGAGAACTGCTCTCGATACTGCCTGTAGTAGAACAGGGGCTGCATTGCTCGGTTATCGCTTATTTGCCTTGTTCTGGATAACCCGGCAGTGCCCTTGTGTCTGTTCTTCCTCGGGTATAGTGTGGGTCGAAACAAATGCATCATTTCCCGCGCCCGACGCTGCTAACCGTCCCATACTACTTACAGCTTTTCCAGGGGTGAGGATGTCTTGTTGCCTTGGGTCTAAGTCTGGAAACGAGCGTTTCAATGGTTGTCCCATACTTCGCTCCTCGGTCGGTGGTGTGCTTTTCACGTCTTGGGGATGATGTAATTGTGTGGATACCAAAGCGCCCGACGTACTTCGCTTGCACAGAGCGGCAGTACAGCAGGTAGTATTAATAGTACTGGGAAGTTGGTAAAAATTAAAACCTTGGCAATGTAAGCATGGTGGTCCCATCTACCTCCAGCATCGCGCTGCGTTCTATAGCCGGACAGTCTGCTCCCATTGAATGCCGACGGCTACAGCCAGCCACCATATCGAAATATGATCGCTCCAATAAAATTACTAGATATTTGCTGCCACACCGGTTATAACGAAGACTCAAAAACTTGTCTGTAAAGGTCGATAAGGTCCCGAGTAAACTTCCCGAGAAGTAGACAAGTTCCTTAGAAATTTATTTCATGAAGCAAAGAAAACCAACGAAACGACGCCCAAGGCTAAAATTTCTACTCGTCGTATCGTCGGATATGAGGCTCGTTACGTCCTTTTCTTGGCTCTGAAACGCACATGTGTGTGTGTGTTTTAACGTACGTCCAACACCTACAAGCAGTCCTGTACGAGTCCATCTGGTCCAAATTTTCCCCAGCAATACGAAAGGTACGGTGCAATTTTCTCGGGCTGGGGTAGTTGTGCCGCAATCTGAAAACCCACCTCCGGGCGCAGCTTTTGACAATAAGGTATTGTAAAACAGGCCGGCATTACTGTTTCGCCTCTTAAATGGTAAATATCGTGTAATTCTGGTTTTGGTTTCCATTGGTGTTATACTTTTCGCACGCCCCCGTGACGACCGATTTGGACAGCTCTTGGTGTTTTCGGTTGGGCATTTTTCCGGTTTGTAAATCCCCAAAGTTTGACGGAGATATATTTGCAAAACGCTGAACCTCGAACCTTCTAGTTTTGCTCCGATGGGTTATGGGCGATGATAGTAAGAAAAGGGATTGGGGGGCAACTTACCCTAAAATACCAGCCATTCATGAAAGGGAGCTACGTTAGTTTACAATGGAGTTGTAAGGCGTTATGCCTGCCCGGGACCGTTTTTTTGTAACCAGTTTTATCGACTCCGCTCGACTCCACATTCAAACGGAAGAAGCTCGGCGAAGAATCTGCACGATTCAGAGAGACGGAAGCGCAAAAGAATATTTTTCCTCGGGCCTGCTCGTGCGTTCGTGGACTTCCAGCGCGAAATGCCTACACCCTGCCGTGCCGTGCTACCTGACGAAAGTAGGCGGTTCTACGAGAGGTCCACAGCCTCATGAAAAAATCCCACAGATGACCGAGGATTACGCCGTTTGGGAATCCGCGCGCCTTGGCTGGAGTAATCGCTGAATAGTCGAACACGTTGTTTCCCCCTCTGAGACCCTGCTATGGGTCTTTCACCATACAGTAATAATACGTGTGCATCTGTTACGTATTTAGGAGTTACATGCACCTGCAGAGTATATCGAGTGTATGCCTGTTTTTTGGGGGTTTTGCAAAAGTTTCGGGCATGCACTCCATACCCTGTTAAGATGTATGTAGCTCCCAAATACGCATGATGTCAGGTTCGTAAAACATGGTATGTGTTAATGTACCTGGTATGGTATAACACCCAAGACAGAAGGGTGTGAGGAGGGGGAGGAAAGGTTGTCGACGATTGAGCAATGACTCCGGCCACGGCGCGCGGATGCGCAAACGGCTTCTTCCTCGGTGATGTGTGTGATGTTGTGCTGTGGTTGTGGACCGCTCGTAGGACCGCCAGGTTTCGTTAAGTGACTCGGCGGGGTGTGGGCGTGTCGCGCTGGAAGCCCACAAACGCACGAGCAGGCGTGACAAGATATGTTGCTTTACGCTTCCCTCTCTCTGAAATGTGTTGATTCTTCGGCGAGGTCCTTCCTTTTGACCTCGCGTAGTTTCCCACGCACCGCCGAGCTAGCTGTTGATCCGCAGGGTGATTGGCAATGGGTAACTCTTACAGGCTCTGGAGGCGAACGGATCCGATAAAGCTGGTTACTAAATGCAGCCTCGGGGGGGGTATAAAACGCCCTTCATTAGACATTGCCGTATCATACGTATGATAGCTGTCTGGGATTTTGGCGATGACTGATATTTTGGGGTAGTTGCCCCCCAATTTTTTGTTGTTGCTGTCTTAACCCATACATGGAAAGTTTTGTTTTGCTTCAGTTGATACAATATTTATATGGAATACCCAACTGCTGTGCGATGTTGCAATAACCTTTTCACGGCTGCGAAATTGACCCCCCACTAACTCCAGGTGGTTTGTCCCCAAACACCAAACACCTGGGTGACCTCTACGAGGGTCGAAGGGCCTCGCTCCTTTTTTCCCGGATTTATTGCGAAAAACTGGAAGTTTTTTTTGTTACAGTTCGCACATCGCTAGGGGGGTGGTTCGCTTGTGGGGACAGAGAAGGGCGTATACGAATAGGTGGGAGGTTATTTTGTAGAGCCTGTCGTCTGTAAGCTAGTCCTGACGCTGTAGTGGGGATAAAAATACAAGAACTTGCTGCGAGATAAGGGTGCCATTCCAGTGTAGGATGGCTGACGCGACCGGTCGAAGCGTCAATCGGGCTCGAACCGGTGAATCCGAAGGACAGATTATGACGAGATTGCCAAGTTGCAGGGTCGGGGTTGAACTCATCGCAGCGTTGTCCCGCTGCGGTGGAGAAGGGAGGGCAGGGGTGGCGCAATGTCGTCCTTGCCAACTAAAAAGGCGGATCGCATGGCCACCCACGAAAGATAACATGGAGGTGACGAGTCAATGTGCAATGTAATCGGCGACGCCAACGTTTGTTCAGGAGAAATTACAGGATGAGTTAGTTGGAGATGTCCGTGCCTCTGCCGGTGTCCCTCTCTGCCACGCGGGCCGATGGAGGGATCGCCGAGCGCGCCCCCTCGCGACCCGGCAGCAGCAGAAATGTTTGGCCACAGAGGCCCGATTGCTTGTACACTTCTTACTCCACTGGAAAACTGGTACAGGGCGCATCTAATGCAAGCGTCGACAGGCGGGAAACAGCAAGCAGGAGTCGTCGCAGCAGTCGGCGTGCAGGTGAAAACAGAAAATACAGCAATATTATACGTACAATGAAAATGTACCAGGGGATGAATGAAGTAAAATATATATATAATACATATATTTATGTTGTTGGGGTGAAATATTTAATTAATTTGTACAATCGAGCGAGAATGTACGAGTACAGCGGTATTTTTAATAGTATTAAAATTTGTTGTATGTGAGTTTATTAAATGAGTAACATATCGCTACTACAGTAGGCAATGCTCACGAAAAAACTTGCGAATTCGTTGCGTACAATAAACTGTCAGATTTTGAAGACCACGCTTAACACCAAACGTATTATGATACAAATATTTAACATATTCAGATGTACTACAATTAAAAATACAGATAGTAAGTAAGGCTGCATTACACAAAAAACTGTCAGATTTTATTAAGATAACGCTAAACACTATACCAGGTACGTATTACTGCGAGGTATTATATCATATCGTATACCAGGGTATATGATACGACAATCTAAAACTGCGTACGTAAGGCTATATTCGGAGTTCTACACCTGTCAGATTTGTCCACGGGTCAGATTTGTCCCGTTCAATGAGGGTTTTGTAGTATCCGTGCGCAGAATGATTATGTGATAGGCTAATTGTCTTTGTGTAATTGTTCTGTCGGCCCTGGTATTCACCCAAGGAAGTCCCCGACCTAGTATCCTTCACGTGTTCTTACATCCTGTGGCAAAAGCGCCATCGAATTTTCACGCGCAAGTTAGAAAGATGAGTTTCGACGAAATTCTCGATCTCTCAGCTAAGGTGTATTTTTAATGGTCATTTATATGCACAATCAACGTACCATATAACGCACAGCAAGCAGGCAGTCGTGTCATACAAGTGTAAACGAAAACGTGCCAAGTGATGTACAGCAGTGTAGTACAAGTGTTTATAAAACCTTACCAGTTAATGTACAGCAGCGGTCGAGTATCGGTAGCTTTTACAAAACCGTGCTTGGTATAATACTGTACCAGGTATCATGTACGGCAGTTGCCGGTAGTATTTATTAGATGGGCATATGTTTACCTGATACAAGCAGTTTTGTTTTTTTTTGTGGCCTGCTTCGTCCAATCGCCACCCCTCCGAATTAACATTGGCATGTACGTACACATTGATAAGACTTTCCATTATTACCGATACATGTTTTAATACACAAGCTAGTACTACTCTGTTGTACACTTTAATAATGTACCCGGTACGTGTTTGTATAAACTATGACTGCATATGACAGTGTATATCACCCCCCCTCGGGCGAGATTCGACGACGATTTTCTGGACGACCGGTAGAGTTTAAATGCCAAGCGACGCGTCTATGAAAAGATCTTGACGAGATCTTCCGAAAGCCGTCATTTTCATTGTTTGTGCCCCCCTTGTTTCGGAAGAACTCGGCTCTGAAAATCATCACAGGGGGTGTGTTGTTCACTGTCATACACGGGTATACAGCGCGTGTACGTAGTACTTAGTACCCTGGTGAAGGTTTTAACAAAAATGTGCCACGATTATTAATGTTAAAAATACCAGGTAGGTATTTAAATACTTCGTAGTGTACAGAAGAACACACACAGCAGCCTTCGTACAACTTTGTTCAAAAACCGCGAACTACGGGTAGTAGTGGAAGCTCGTACGCACGTACCTGGTACGTACTAAAAAAATGTCGTACATGGTCTACAGGTTGTAAGAGTATAAAAAAGTACTGGTAACAGGTGATGTGCTGCGTTCTGCATATTGTATACCTACCTACCGTACACCAGGTAACATGCAAGATAACACACCCCTCGGGACGAAGGCTTCCGAGCCCATTTTCTCCAAGACAAGGGGGGGTGGCTTTGGAAGGATCATGCGTTTGCCCTCTCCCCGATGCCGATAAAATCAGCTCGGCAACTCGTTCGGAGGGGGGGTGATACCTTGACGAAAATTGTGTTTTTGGAAAGATCTCGTCGAGGTATTTCACAGACCCATCGCTCGGCGTTTGCCCTCTCCTCGTCGTCGAAAAAATAGCTTGGAAGTTCGTTCGGGGGCAGGGTGATATCTTAGCGGAAATGGTGTCTTTGGGTTGACTTGAACGAGACGTTTCCATTTCTATAGACGAATCGCTAGCCATTTGCTCTCTCCCGGTTGTCGAGAAAAACGGCTTGGAGATTCGTTCGGGGCGGGGATAATATCTTGCATATTGCGTGTTTTAGGGTACTAATGTATGTGCAACAACAGCGAATACTGCGGTCAGTATTATTGCGGAATATCCTCTTTACAGAAGCGGTATTAAGTACCAGGTATTGATGTATTTGAAATAGTGTTGTGGAGCAAAGGAGAGGGACAAGTCTGGTGTTATACCGTGTAACACGCATAATAACTATTAATAATACCACACGCCCTCGGGCGATTGTAAAAGCAGCTTTTGTCGACAACGGGGAGAGTGCGAACGTCCAGCGATGGGTCTATGGAACCATCTCGACTACAGTATAGCTTTTCCCAAGCTATCTACCATTTTCGTTGTGTGTGACGATGGGTCTATGGAACCATCTCGACTACAGTACAGCTTTTCCCAAGCTAGCTACCATTTTGGTTGTGTGTGACGCATGCTACGGTATCGGTCCAGCATGGTTTTTCTGAGGCTCCTGAATTGAGGAGCTCTATATTCCTCCCGAAAACTGATTTTTGGGGGGGAAAACAAAAGTGCTATCCGATGGAAAATCATCCCATGGTCTAGGTATATAACGAAAATTATGGCTTAACAAAATAGTGAATTTCCGACGATTTTGGGTTGTAAGGAGCCCCGTCATGTCATTCAGAAAACGTTTCGGTAAAAAAGTGCCACCTCTATCATAGCGCGAGTCGCTGTGTCCCCTTGTCCCCTTTGCTTGGGAGGTGATCGGCTCTGCAGTTCGTCCCGGGGGAGTGTTATCTTGCGTGTTTTACGGTATGCACCTGTATGAGGAGTGCAGCGGGGGGACCTGCTTGGCTTTCTGTTGAACCCTGTGTATCTCATCGTTATCATCGTTAGTGAAGGGTTCTACAGTACGTACGAACCAGGTACCAGGGTATAATATATCATTGTGTCTGGAAATATAAGGAACGTTTTATTATAATATTGATACCGAAACGGTCCTTTTAGTTCCGGACAGAGTGGTGTTTATTTTTGAATTACGGGAAATGGGGTGCTATAGTACCGCAATCCTTCAAGATTTACATGCTGTACCGCAGTCTGTATCGATTTACCGCTGGCTGCAAGATGCCGACAAAAGTAAATTAACATCAGCGATGCGTCGTACCCACACCCCTTTAGGTGCTTGAAATATAAATCGCACACTACAGTAGTTCCACGTAGGTTATCCGCAAAGAGGAGGGTGCAGTTTATACATACCAGGTAACCCTTTAAGGACCCAGACATACGCCAAATAGAAAATTGGTATTGTTGGAAATAAAGTGATGAATTGTTGGAAATAAATTAAGGACCCAGAAATTACGCCAAATAGATTGATGTTGTTGGAAATAAATTAAGGATCCAGAAATTACGCCAAATAGAAAATTGGTATTGTTGGAAATAAAGTGATTATGTTTGAAATAATTTAAGGAGCCAGAAATTACGCCAAATAAATTGATAATGTTGGAAATAAAGTGATAACGTTAGAAATAAATTTGTAATGTTGGTAAAAACGTACCCGTTAAGGACCCAGAAATTACGCCAAATATATTGATAATGTTGGAAATAAAGCGATAAGGTTAGAAATAAATTGGTATTGTTGGAAATAAAGTGACTCTGTTGGAAATAAAGCGATAACGTTAGAAATAAATTTGTAATGTTGGTAAAAACGTAACCCGTTAAGGACCCAGAAATTACGCCAAATAAATTGATATTGGTAAAAACGTGGGCGTAGTTGTGGAGGGGTTAACTTAAAAAGCCGTTCGGGACCTACAAATTGGGACAAGAACAAAAGAGATTTTTAGTCTTATCAGCTGTCTCGTGTGAGCGCGCAGCAGTAGTGCCGTGCTGCCCGCGTGCGGTACATAAAGCTCCTCGCGTTGGAGAAGAAGTCAATGTTATTTACGGCAATAGCTTGTTTGCGATGTACCAACTTTGGTTGGGTAGGGGTTGGGTAGGAAACATATTGTAATAGTATTGAAACCGTCGAAATCACAATCCATGGCCAACCCAACCCACGAAAAACCAGCAAAAAGTTAGGTTAGTTCTTTTTTTGTACCATTTTTTTAATTTCTCGCCTATTTTTTTCGTGGATTGGTTGGCCTTGGGCTATGAAATTCGTCGGTTTCAATACTAGTTTTACATTTTTTCCAACCCCAAACAGTTTTGAAATCGCAAACACCTTCATACTTGGTAGGTACGAAGGAGGTTGGCCAAAAACACTGTTTTGGAAGTTTCTGATTACGAACACGATGAAGATATTTTGGAAGAATTTGTAATGGAGCTTTTTTTCAAAGTAAAATGGTGGAAATGTACTAGTATCGTTTCTGGAATATGTACGATCCGGGCTCTAGAGTTATCATCCCCCCCACAACCGGGCAAATGCCGTACTCGTCGGGGGGGGTGGTTCGCCGTTGTGATTCTTCTTTAGGGTTAGTCGTAAAACGTGCTACGTGAAATTACCGCTGCGCAGGATTCTGATTCCAGCATGCACGCCCCTTCCCTCTTGCCGGTGTATCCCTAACCCCCCGTCGTTCGAGCAGGATATCCTTAAAAGCGATAACAAGAGCTTGATGAGGGCACAGTGGGGTATTTCGTACCTCCCTAACCTCGCGCAGTTCAGTGTGCATCTCAGTGCAAGGCGTCCACTGGCTGATCTCGGCGCAGTTGGTGGTGCTGGCAACCATTCACTGCCGGGCGCGGGGTTTGCGTCAAGATGACGGTGTGGTGCCGGAAACCAATCAGTGCTGGGCGCGGGGTTTGCATGGAGGAGACGGTGTGATGCCGGCAATCAATCAGTGACGGGCGCTGGATTTGCAAGGAGGAGGCGATGGCAATGTTCAGCGGCGCGAATGGACGGCTTTCCGGCGGTGTTAGTGAGGGCTCTCTTCAAGTTCATTGAAAGTGTGTATACTGAGGCGTTTTTTTGCAGGCGGCGCCTCTGCCTCTACGGCAGTTTGTAATGGGGTGAACGTAGGCTAATGTGTATGCATTCGAAAACAAAGTTGGAGGTTATTAGGCCTGTGCGTTGGCCGACTATTATTAGCCGACTGCCTGGTAAGGCATTAGCTGGCTATGCAAAGTTGGGTGCGTGCGGTATTTTGCGGAGTTCTGCGTCTTTTGTGTCTGACTGGTGCGTTTTGTGGCTCGCAATGCGTTTTTTTATTAAAAAATGAAAAATACACTCCAGCTGTGAGATCGAGGATTTCGTCGAAACTCATGTTTTGCAAGCTGTGTGTGATACTCCGATCGCGCGTGTTACGGGATGTGTACGTCCTCATGGAGGATTATAGGTCGGCGACTCCCCTTGGTACTGCTGTAGTTAGCACCAGGGTCAACAAACAGTGTAATACGAAGACGTCGGTCTTTATCAAGCTGCGTTTTCTTTCTCGAGAGACTAAAGTCAGTTGGTCGGCTTCCTCCGCCACCCAACTACCTGGTAATAACTAGCCGTCCAGTCCATCCAACCTGCAGCCCTAGCAATTTGTAGTGGCTTGAGCGTGGGCAATGTATATATATCCGAGAAAAAGGTGCGAGATTATATATATACTGGTATGTAGAATTTACAATGTTATGTTGTGTCTGTTGTTATAGAGAGAGAATAGCATGTTTATAGATCTCAAAAATGCTCGAAAAGAAAGTGCGAGGATATGGCGATCTGCGAGATATTGTTGGGTTTTGGCATGTTTGTAGATCTCAAAAACGTGATCGTAACCCCTGGTATACATCGTTTTGCACTCGTCGGGTTGGAAGGACAACCAACCTCACATCGGAGCAGAAACAGCGTTTTGCACGAGTATAAGGCACCACCGTAGCTATCAGGCTAGAAGCTAGCGATCTTGATACGTATGACGCGTGGTATCGTACGATAGGGGTATACCGTTTTTTGGCTAAAATGCTTCTGACTGGTGGAGCTCAACTGAGGAGCTCTACCCAATATCGTTGGAATACCGTATATCGTAAGATAGGGGTATACCGTTTTTTGGCTAAAGTGCTTCTGACTGGCGGGGCTCAACTGAGGAGCTCTACCCAATATCGTTGGAATACCGTATATCGTACTATAGGGGTATACCGTTTTTTGGCTAAAATGCTTACGACTAGTCGTTAGAACGCCGTTTGTGTGTTTTGATACCAGGAATTTTTTTGTAATACATAGGCTATGGGGTTGGGTTGTTCGTCGGGCTGCATTTTCATTTCTTCTTAATTTCTGTTTTTGGGTGAGGTACAGAGGTGCTGAGGTGACAGGCCTCTTGAAATGTTTGGTGCACCTGTACCGCAGCGTGCGTCGCGCTTCCATTTTTGCTCATTTTTTTTGTTCATGGGTAAAAGGTGTAGAACTCCTCAAGTGAGAACGCCCTGAAACAAATGGTATCGTTCACCCCTGCCGTAGCGTCGTACCAGGTTATGACATACCTGGAACACAGCATAGTTTGTTGGGAAGACGCCTTCTGGAGGCGGTGTGAGGCTGTCAGCATGGTTTATTGTGTTTTTTTTGGATCTAGTATCTGGTCGTAGGCGACACCGCTACTGCAACGTTTAATGGGGTTAAATTAAGCCTTGTATTTCTACAGAAACGATCCCACTCCACTTTCTAACGGTTTGTAAAGTCTCGAAATCGGGGTTGGAGTTCTAGAAAGGGCACAACAATTGACGCGTGCTGCAATAATAGAGATAGCCCTTTTTGGCTGAAGCGTTTTTGTGAATGACGGGGCTCCTTAACCCAAAATTGTCGGAATCTCATGCCTTTTGTTTCGGAAAAAATGTGTTTTTCGTTGTACACCTAAGCCAATGGGGATGTTTTCATCGACGAGACACTTTTTAATTTTCTCCAAAAATCATTTTTTGGGAGAGGTATACGAGAGGTCCTCAAGTGAGGAAGGAGCCTCAAGAAAAAAAAAACGGTACACCTCTACCGTGGAATGCGTCGGCATTGGACAGTCGCAGGAACAAGGAATGCCTCTGTATTGGTTGATGTGGGTGCACCATTTTTTTTCGGAGGCTCCTCACTTGAGCAGCTCTAAACCGCACCCAAAAAAAACTGATTTTGAGAAGAATGAAAGCGCCCCCCGTATGTACGAACCTATGGCCTAGGTATACAAAAAATTCAGATTGAAAAAAAAATAACGACATTCCGGCGATTTTGGGTTAAGGAGCGCCGTCATGTCATTTTCAGAAACAACAAAATTCAAAAAGTGCTACCTCTTCTCGTAGCACGCGTGTTTTGGGTTTTTTTGTTTCTGAATGACGGCGCTCCTTATAACCCAAAATGGTCGGAACTTTCGTTCTTTTTTTTTCGACCTGAACTTTTTGTGTACCTAAGGCATATATGGGTTTGTTCATCGGGTTGCACTTTCAGTTTTTACTCGAAATTGTTTTTTGTGGGTGAGGTTCAGAGCTCCTCAAGTGAGGAGCCTCAGAAAAAAATCTGGTGCAGCTTTATCGTAGAACGTGTCCTTATTCCGACAGTGGTATGTATATACGTACGAGTAGTGTTTTTTTTGTGTACCACTCTATCCGGAATTGTAAGGCCTGTTTAGGCAATAATATTAACGTCCAAACGGTCCTTATATTTCCGTCCAGAGTTGTACTTTCGCTTTCCCCATTGATGCAACCTTCAATAGGTTATACCTGGTACATTTTTTTCAAACGCGTCAGCTGTGAGTTCCTGCGATATTGGAAATAGGTTGTTGCTGAGGCCATTTCTTATACAGTCGGATCCGTCAGTCGAAAAGGGCCCTTTTCGACTGGGCTTTTTTTCGACTGAATTCTTCTGGGCCTCCTTCTTGTCGTCAGTCGAGTCGATTTTCTAGTTTTGTGCTATTTCTGGAGGCGGTTGGCGTGAGGGAGTACTGCTGTATGGCAGTCGAAAGTCAGTTGGAAGCTCTGTGCTTCGTGCG
>JAYJMJ010264365.1:0-13968 GCA_036873875.1 Laminaria ephemera | reverse complement strand
GGGCGAAGGCAAATTCGACACCGTCACTAAATACTTCCAAAATAATGACAAATGTCGACAAAGGATTTCCCACCAATCAAAAATTCCAACCTAAAAACTTGGCCAATCAGAAAACTGCGGGCACGAAATGTCTTTCTCTACTATTCGGACGCATTTGTATTATTTGCGCACACACGATGAACGCTAATAGTCGGTTGAACTCACATTCCTAACCTGCTGTAATGATTTGTGTAGCAAAAATCGTTCAGATAGCCCAGCAAATACTTTACTCAATATCGAAACTCCAACATCCACAGGCTATCAACTTCCGAGACGAGCATAGCCCGTGACGTCTTCATTGCCGGACAGCAGCCACAGCAACACGGGGTCCAATCTTTATCCGAACCGCAGACGCTCCCATTGACTTGTGGTGCTTGGGGCGCGGACTACACCAGCAATGTCGCCGCAGCCGCACTTCGTGGCCTATCAAGCAGAAAGCGCAGAGAGCAGACACGAGCACAGCGATTCTCTAGTGTCCCTAGTGTCCCTTGCGGTCGAGGCCGTGAATTATTTTCACGTCGGAGCAAGTGACAGGTGACGTCGATTTTGGGTGGTCGCTTGCGAGGGTTTGACAGTAATGGCACGAGGCCCTCGTCATTATTGTGTTACGCACGAAGGACAACAAGAAGCCCCGCAAAACCGTCGTTGCCTGGCAGTTTAGAGTACTTGCACGTGGCACGTGGAAGTCCGTCGTTGGCATCGCCTGGGGGATAAGATTCAGGATCAGTGGTAAGCCGAGGCGACGATGTTAGCTCTATACTTCAACCCTGGTCATTTACGTTACGTTGTATTACCCCATCAAGTGCATGTATCAGCAAGTACATCTGCATCCCTTCTACCGAAGGGATGAAGGTACTTGTACTTGCAGTACATGCTTGCTACGAGTAGATATGTAGTCGGCCTTGCATCGATCGGGAGTGCCGAGTGCGTAGCAAGTACACGGGTGACGTCGTCTGCTGAACCGGCCAGATCATAGACAAACGCACGGGAATGCAATATGCTCAAGAGAGGTTTGAGTTCTTAACCTTACCCTGTTGATATTGTTTGCACCGTACAATAATGTCATGTCGTGAGCTTGTAACACAAAAATACAATACATTGTCACCTGATCAGTCCCCCTATGATATGCGCACCAGCCGGCTTGCGGCTCTGTCCAGCGGAACATCCTTGCACCCACACGGCTTATCCCTACACGCAGTACGCATTCCTCGTTTGTTCGCGGTTACACGACAAGTAGCGGATGTACCTCATCATGTAGCTTCAAGCAGAGCTGCGGGGATGCCACAGTAGCCGAAATTGATGCTGCCCCCGCGTTATCGGGCAGCATGGCTTGCACCTGATCAATCGACCAAGACATCAACCGATACACGGACGCCTCCAAGGTGTACTCCTACGATGAAATGGACCAGCGGATGGCTAACGAGTATAGCTCGAGCTGCTGGTGGGTGAAGAACAAGTTTGAAGCTGTGGCCCCTTCTCTCAGGAAGGCGAGACGCCGGGTCACGGTGGCTGAGGCCAGGACGATACTCCTAGATGCCAACAGAGCCACGTGTGAGTGCGGGTCGATTCCCAAGGGCGTCCGATTTGTCCGCGGCGAGGTTTGAAGACTCCGCCAGGATAAATTCGCAGAGTTTGTAGAGAGAAAAATGTGCACGGCATGCACCGGTTGCGTAGACTTCTCCAGCAGCGGGCAAAGGCGTCACGAAGCAAAAGCGGTCCACCCCTAGCGGTCAAGCCATCATGGAGGTCTGCGACCACCCCCGATGATGCCGTGGTCACTAGGGGCGGACCACTTTCGATTCCTGGCGTTTTTATCCACCGCTGGTGTTACCTGCACGCCCGGTGTGTGCCGTGCGTATTTTTCGTTCGGTCAGTGCTGCTAGCTTGTGCTGGTGGCTTCTGCATGCCATGTCGTGGACAGATCGGACGCCCTTGAGCAGATGGCTGCACTCCTCCGTGACTTTGTCGACGTTCAGGAGTGCCGTTCTGCCGTCATCCGCCTTGGTTCGGCTACACTTTGTCGCCAGCGTGAGATGAAGGACCTTGGCTTAAAACGTATTCCTCGTCCACGAACAGCTCTAGTTGTAGTCGTCAGCGTCACGTCGCTCACTGTCAGCGTCAGAACACGCCGGAATAGCGTCGTCATAGCAGTCGACTTCTTGGTCGGTTGGCCAGGTGCACGCCCTGCTGCACTGAAGCGCGGGGACGGCATCGAATTTTGCCCACGTTGGCATCCCCGTGTCTCTGCTTTGAGGTTACAGACAAGGTATAACCCCTGCGCGGAGTGTAGCGACAAAAAAACGAGAAATGTGTACTACTGCTTGAAGGAGTGGGTTGCGCCGGCGTAACAGTTGCTCCGCCAGACAGAGCGGCAAGCGTGCTGGTGTGCATACAAGTTGGTTTGAACTGGATTTCCCAAAGCAATTCCTCGGCGGAAGTTCACGCCATTTTTTCGAGCCAGACCCTGAAAGTTTTCACAGATGTTCTATGAGCGATTGCTCTGTGAAATCAAATGGCAATCCATCTTGACATACTATACTTGTTGAGGCTTGCATCCCATTTGAACTGCTGAAGTATTCAACTCTGCAAAGTGTCCAACTAAAACCTGTTCCCTCTGTGGTGGCTTCTTTGCGAGCGGAAGATGGTTCGTTGCTGTCTTTCGAGGGTTTTGTTGTGTTCTCGTTGGCATTCGGTGGAGCACCATTTCCGATTTACTGTTCAAGCGTTAGTTGGCTCTTGCTGGGTCCTGGCGTCTCGCTTCTTGATATCGATGGCATGTTCCAGTTCGGAGGATTCCTTGACTGGGAAACTCAGACACCCATTGTCTGACTAGGAAACTCAGACACCAATTGTCCTTTCCTTCGTCTGGTAAGCCCACACCAGTGATCCATCGTGTATACGTGCAGTGCTGTCCCTCGTGCGCACGGACTGTAATCCTCCGATGGGCAGGGAAGGCTGCCGTTGATCGCATGGGCATGCACCATGTTCAATCGTATTTCGAGTTCTTAACCTGGATTTTTATATCGCTTCCGCCGTCAAACCATGCCGTGTCGCGTGCTTGTGGGAACTCCAGTAAGGTGTCCCCTGACCGGTAGATTTACAACCTACGCATCAGCCGGCGTGCATCTCTGACTAGCGAAGAATGACTGCTCCCTCATGATCTACCCCCCCCGCGCAGCACCCATTTCGCGTTTGTTTGTCGTTACACTCCGAGCAGCAGATAAACCTCGTCTGGAATCCCACAACAGAGCCGTTGGGGTGCTGGTATAGACGAAATGGGTGCCGCCCCCGCTCTATCAGAAAGCATGGAACGCAGGGAGAAGCTCGACCAAGACGTCGACCGTTACAACGCGGCCTTTCGGGCGCGCACTCCGACGCTGGCAGTGATTGGCGTGAGCCTGAACACATGCTACGGTAGACGTGCACTCTTTTTTTTCTGAGGGTCCTCACGTGAGGGAACTCTATCCTCCTGCCTAAAACTGATTTGGGGAAAAAGTAAAATTACCACACGATGAACAATCAGATGACCCAGGTATACAATGACAAAAAAATATTGCAAAAAAAAAAGAATGAAATTCCGACGATTTTGGGTTAAGGAGCCCCATCATCCAGAAACTGTCTCGGGCAAAAAGTGCTACCTCTATCGTAGCACGCGCCCCTGACGACCACAGCTCAAGAGGTTGGTGGGCGAGGTTTCAAGAGGTTGGTGGGCGAGAGTTTGAACGTTTGATCCTTCTATCAGGCAGGCGGCGCAGTGCCGCCAGCCGAGGCAGACGAGGCCAGGACGACACACCCGCCAGTTCAACAAAACCACCGAGGAGAGCGACCACTTTCTCAAGGACAACCGCTCTATCCACGACAGGACCTGCAGGTTCAGCGAGGAGAAGTCAGCGGCGTTGGTCGAGTTTGTTACAATATATGCACGGCCTGCATCGGACGCGCACGCCACTTCAGCGGCGGACGAAGACAACGATAAGCGAAAGCGGTCTACGCCTAGTGACCACGGCATCGTCGAGGTGATCGCAGCGTTTTGTTTTATTGCGGCCACCTTCGACAACACCGTGATCACTAGGCATGGATATCTTCCTCTTATCGGTTTATTTGTCCACCGCTAGGGTTGCCTGCGCGTCCGGTGCGTGCCGTGCATATCTTTTGACAGCTTCGGTCAGCACCGCTGACTTCTCCTCGATGAGTTCGCTGATTCTTCAGGCCTTGTCATGGATAGAGCGGATGCCCTTGACCAGAGGGCCGCACTCCTCGGTGGCACTGTAGAAATTTGAACGAATTGTTCTGGCCTCGTTTGCCTTGCCCCAGATACACTGCTCCGCCTGCCTCAGCGAAAAGACCAAGGCTTCACACTTGTTCCTCTCCCACGACCAGCTTGAGCTGTGGTTGTCAGTCTCACACCGATCACTGCAAGCGTTGGAGTACGCCAGGACCCAGCCGTCGTAGCGGTCGACGTCTAGATTCGTTGGCCAGCTGCATTCCCTGTTTCTCGTTAGCGTGGGTTTGGCATCGACTTCGTCCACTCTAGCGCCCTTGTCGCTCTGGTTAGAGGTTCTGGACGAGGTACATCCGCTGCGGGGAGTGCAACGACAAACATATGCGAAATGTTTTACTACGTGAGGTCATGCAGCGCAATAATATCTCCGCCAGACAAAGCCGCAAGCGTGCTGGTGCGCGTGGGCGTATACCCATCAAGCGAGGATTTTCTTACTGAAATCGCCGAAAATGCGCTACAGGGTTTGACTCGGCAACGAAAATATTACAAATAGGGTCGAGCTACCGCAAAACAGCTTGACCTTGGTTTCAAAGTGGTATTCTCTCATCCGTGACAACACCGCACTCAAACCAAATTGTTTTCGCTTTAATCCCAAGTTCTGCTGTAGTGCTGTACCTGGTAGTTGTTGCTGTTGTTGTTCTCATCGCCATAACTTATTAATAGTCTGTACAGTCGAATACAAGCTCCACCAACCTACACATCTGGAGTGGAATAATACCTCAGAAACACCCGGTGGTACAGCACGCCTACGCAAGTAAGCCTAGAGCTCCGACCGATCTTCACGCGTCACGGGCTGCACTAATTATGTCACTTTCCGTCATATCTCCGTTCCTCTTTCACACTTGCAAAGCACACGGCTGCTAAGTATGCAAGATGGCACCGTCCAACCAAATATATCTAAACGTACACTGGTGCACAGCACGCCAGTGCCTTTCGTTGAAGCTGCAATACAGGGAGAATTCTGTAGTGCTCCGGTGAACATGGAAGGTCTCCATTGAGCGCACGGGCATGTATCATTTTCAAGCGCTTGTCGAGTTTTTAAACGGACCCTATCAATTGTGTTTCCGCCGCCGAAGGATACCGTGTCGTGTGATGCAGCTTTTCCAATATGTTGCCACCTGCCCAGTACCTCTCTGATATGTACACCAGCTGGTGTGCGGCTCTGTGCAGCGGAGCATCCTTGCACCGCATCATCTATCCCTTCACGCAGCACGAATTTCGCATTTGTTTGTTGTTCCTTTTGCACATCTGACATACCTCGTCCCATGGCTCCGACCAGCGGCGTGGGGGTATTAGCGTAGACGAGATGGATGCTGCTCTCGCGCTACAGGGCAGCACACTGTGCAGCTGGCCGACAGATGCGGACGTCGACCGCTATGACGGCGTTTGCCTGGAGCACTTCGACGCTGGCCACGCGTGTCTTCTCGTCAACAACAATAGCTGAAAATGTTGTAGGGCGGGGATTAAGTCCGACGCCTTCATCCATTCCCTCCGGCAGTCGACGCAACGCAGCCAAGGGGAACTAGGCCAGCACATCTCTCCGAACTCTTAACAGAATCACTGAGGAGTGCGGCTGCCAGCTCAAGGTTACATGATCTGTCCGTGTCAAGGCATGCAGGCTCATCGACAAGGCGCCCGTGGCGCTGGCCGAAGCCGCCAGATTTGCGCATAGCACGCATCTGACGCGCAGGCAACTCCAACGGTGGACGGAGACACCAGGAAAGGACAGCGCTCCATCCATCGTGACCATGGCATCGTCGAGGGTAATCGCAGCCTTCTTCTCCTCACGTAAGGACAACATGACTGCGCCCCGTGGCCACTAGGAGTGGAGCGCTCTCGCTTCCCGGAATCTACGTCCACGCTGGGGCGGCCTGCGCGTCAGGTGCGTGCTTGTGATGTTTCTGGTGGCTTTGGCCACTTCCATTGGCGTTTTCTCGCTTAGTCTGCATCTCTAGGCGAGGGCAACCCGTCAGCACGTGGTCTCATTCCTGAGTGGTTATGTCAAGCTTTTGAAATTTCGCCCTGAGCTCGATCGCGTTAATCCTGCTGCGTTCCGTCGCTTGCGTGAGGTAATTGATGAAGGCTTCGAGTAGGTTCCCGTCCCTACACCACTTCGGGCTATTATTGTCAGCAAGGAGCCGCGCGTGGCCACCGTCGAAGTGCTTCAGGAAGGCGTCGTCACAACGGTCGATGTCTCCGTCTGATGGTTGGTTGTACGCCCTGCTGCTCGGTGGCGCGGGATCGGCATTCATTTAGTCCACATTGGCACCCCCGCGGCTCTGATTAGAGTGTCCAGACGAGGTATATCCGCGGCGGGGTGTGTACCGACAAACAAACCCGAAATGTGTACTGCGCGAGCCCATGCAGACGCAAGACCTGCTCCACCAGCCAGATCCGAAGGCTTGCTGGTGCGCATAGTCGGATAGTGACCAGGTGAAAAAAATATGTGCCACAAGTATGTGACACCGTATAATTTGATGGCGGAAATCGTACCGACAGGATTCGGTTCCCGGGTTAATCACCCGAAACCCACTTGGGCATGGTGCAAAAAGCCGTGCGTTCAACAGTGGCATTATCTACCCGTCGGACCATTACTGTACGTCCATACAAAGTGCTACCGTTGAAACCATAAATATGTACTATCACAATCGAAAGCCACTACCTGTACACAGCAAATGTGGCTGGTGGTGGACGAGAGTGTGGGGGATCCATACCGCGTTCACAGCAACCTCTCCCCACCTGTCACCCTTTGCAATGGTGTCCCTACTATTGTACGAAGTGCGTGTTTATGTGTGCGTGGTGGATAGCATCGCCACCCCCGCGGGGCATTTCCCTACAGCAGCGCTCCCGTCAACGTCGCCGGGCTCCGATTGGCGGTTTTCTCCTCGTGCACTCGTTCATCTTGTTCCTCATGGCATCCACTACACGTGCTTGATTCTCCTTCATTGTCTGCTGCAGGTCTCGTCGCAGCTCCTGTAAATCGACGCCTGGTTCCTTGGGAACCCACCTCTAGGTAGACCCCCTCGGGTTATCTGGTACCAGACGTTTTGGACGACTCCCAACGTTATACTTGATGCAGAGTACTCTAGAAAACTTTTCATTTGGTTGTTAACTAATACTACGGTAGAGGTGCACATACCCAATTTTTCTGAGGCGTGTCACTTGACGAAGCTCTATACCTCGCCCAAAAATTGATTTTGAGTAAGAGGAAAGAGCGACCCGATGAACAAACCCATGGCCTAGGTATACAGAAAGTACATATTGCAAAAACAAGAATGACATCCCGACGATTCTGGGTTAAGGAGCCCCGTCATTCAGAAACAAAAAACGCCGAAAAAGTGTTGCACCTCTATCGTAGCACGCGTCATTTTTCGTTTTTTTAATACTCTATATATTAGTGTGTTCTTAAGTCCCAACTCCGGGTGGTCTGACCGTCCCGCGGTCGGATGACAGACTTTGCATGTCGTTGTAATAGAATACACAAGGTGGGAGTTATAAGGGGGAGACAGGGCCTCGTACCTTGTATCCCCAACCCCTCTTACCCTAATCGTTCACAACACCTGCTAAGGTGTGTGGAATCCTGCATATAACTCGTAACCTTCATTGCCGGTGTATCCAAACGAACAGGGTTTACTTCGTCCGCTGGTGAGCCGACGCCACGGGAACTGCCGGACGTGTGATATCAGGTACCAGGGTATGTGCCAGCGCCTGCTACCCCGCCGCTGCCGCCATCGCAGCCGTCGCTGCCTGCCGAGTATTTGCCTGCCGTTTCGAATATGGCGGAGCATGAGGACATCGAAGCCGGACTCCATAACGATCTGCTGCCCCACGCCCCCCCCCCTGTCCTGAAGAAGCTGGTTACGAAGGGAGCGATCTCCGTTGAGCACGTGCTGTCGGAATTGCAACATGCTGATTTCTTGACGGAACCATTGAGCACGGAGGTGTTTCAGCTTCGCCGCAGCGTTATCATGAAAATGGGGTGGTTTTGATACTGGTTTGACTGGAAAGAAGGGGTAGGTTTGTGTGTAATTGAAATTGTGGAGTATTGACCGAGAAAAATTATTTGATAGAAGGATGATTTAGGGTAACATTGAACATACTAATTGGAGAAGACGAATGGCATAAGGTCCGAGTAACCGTCTGCTCCAATCAGCATGTTCTCTGTTACCCTAGATTACCCCCCAATTACATAGATTTTGTTTATCTGTATTCATGCATTTCGATTCAACGCAATCTTACCCCTCCATTTCAGACAAAACAGCAATAGAACAAGCCCATGTTCATGGCAACTGTGCAGTGAAACTGACTTGCCTCCGTGCTCGATGACGCGACGCATGGCTGATTCGAGTATTGACGCAAAAAAGGTAAGATTGGAAAATATAGAAACAAAATATTTTGGGAGATCTGTTGTGCATTAGCACAGTCGTTTTTGGAATGGACAGTAGTTGGAAGCAGGAAGCGGCTATTGTTACGTGTATTGGTTAGATAATTGCCACTTTATATTGTCATTTACACCCCAGGTATACTTTTGGTGCTTCGATCATTTGTTTGTTTATTTGCGTTTTTCCGTCCCATCTACTAGTTATCTTTGCACTTTTTTTCCAGCTCCCTCCCTTTTCGCGGCTCAGATCCTGGGTCACAAACCTACGTGCTACCGTCACCGCCGCTGAAGTCACCGTCGCAGCCGTCACCGCCTCTTCAGCTACGGTCATTCCCGTCACAGTCACAGCCGTCACTGATGATCCCGTCACCGTCACAGACGTTACCACCGCTCCCGTCAACGTCGAATCCATCACTATCGCCGCCTTTCGCGGCAGCTCGGCCACGGCCGCACACGGAGCCACAGGGGGTGTCTGGCGGTTCTCGATCAAAGACGGCTCCCTTTTCAGACACGCCGACGATTCAGTCCTCGACCACACCGGAGGAGCCGCCTCTCTCATCGCAAGTGGAAAACGTCCAGAGTTTTGGTCATAGCACTGGACTCCTGTCGATGATGGGCAAGGCGGCGCGGCCGTCGATATTGGCTACGCGTGAAGCCGTTGCAAGGAGCCGCCAGCCGCGGAAGTCCGCGGGGGGAGACCATATGGTGAGTGTCGTGAGCAACTGACGCCCATCGTGGAGGACCGCGGGGGGGGGACTACATGTTGGGGGCTGCGGACAACTGACACCTGCGGTGGAGGACCACGGGGGGCGGCTATATGCTGGGGGCCGCGAGAAGCTGACGCCCGTTGTGGAGGATCGCGGGGAGAGGCTATACGACGGGGGCCTGGAGCAATTGACGCCCGCCGCGGAGGGCCGCGAGGGGAGGCTATACGTCGGGGGCAAAGAGGAACTAACACCCACCGTGGTGGAACGCGCTGGGAGACTATACGCCGGGGGGCGCGAGCAGATGGCGCCCGCCGTGGAGGACCGTGGACGGAAGAAATCTGGTGGAGAGGCTGGGGGGGTACCATGGCGATGCTCTCACTTGCGAGGATATTGATGCCACGCTGGGTTGACCAGCGGCCGCCCTACAAGCATCCGGGTTTGCCGCACTGCTTCGCGAGGGATCTCAAGGTCCCCAGGAGTCACAAGGAGGCCATGCGGTCTGAGCGCGTCCTTCCGTGGAAGGACTCTTCGGGCCAGGAGTTTTACGGATTACTGGAGACGGAGACGTTTCAGCCAATGTAGTTAGCAACCAGTGGACAACCACATGATCGCAATGTGGGCTTTGAATTGGAAGGCCGATGAGTATGGCTGGTCACCGAAACCTAAGGCAAGACTGATAGCGTGGGGAGATTAGCAGAGAGTTCACGTTGGTTTTGGTGAGTTGTTTGGGCGCACTGTTGCTGTTTCCAGGGTTCGGTTGTTGACAGTGGTGGGTTGTGAACTGCTTCTCGGCTTATGCCATTTTGACATTGAGCAGGCTTTCATGCAATCGGACCTGAATGAAAACTTGTACATGCGTTGGCCTCAGGGTTGCGGGAGGCTGTCGGGGAAGACAGTGAGGCTAAACCAGAGTTTGCACGTTTTGAAGCAGGCACCGAGGCAATGGCGTGCGCACCTCACTAGGTGTTTGTTGACTTTGGGGTTTGTTGCAGTGCCTGGCAGATGCATGAGTGTTTCGTTTGATGGAGAAGGGGAGCGTAGTGATGACTATAGTAGTACATGTGGATGGCATGTTTGCGGTAGGAGAGAAGACTTGGTGGGACCAGTTTGACAGAGACTTGAACCAAATGGTTGCGTTTAATATCCTTGGAGAGTTACGGTGGTATTATGGGTGCTTCTACGAGGGGCACTGGGAGAAGGGGGTGTTGACGATTTCCCAGCAGACATTCGCTGAACAGTTGGCGAACGAGTACGGGGTAGAGCATGGTAGGAGTGTTCCGATCCCTGTTGGTTAGGAACTTGCGGAGTTTGTCAACAGTGAAAAATCAAGGGACTGGCCTTGCGGCGAGTTGGTCGGTTCGCTGGTTTGGCTGTCAACCTAGACCCGACCAGACATCCTCCAACGCAGTGAGAGCAGTGTCTAGGTACTGCGCCGCTCCTACAGTAAGTTTGTGCACCGGAGGGCACCACTGTGTATTTTAGGATACTTGAGACGGACGAGTAAATTCGGTATTACTGTTCAGAGAGGTGCAATGGTAAGAGGTTTGAATGCAGGAGTCTGCTGACGCGGACTACGCGAGTGCGGCAGTTGATAGGAGGTCAGTTTCGGGACGTCTAGTGAAGGGTGGGGGTGTTTGTGTGTCTTGGTTCTCAGGGGCACAGAAATGCGCCACGCTCTCAACAACCGAAGCAGGTTACTTGGCGCTTGTAGCCGTTATGAAGGAAGAGCTGTTTCTGAGGCAACTTGCGCGTTTTGTGTTGCCTGCTGTTGGCGTGCCGTGCATACCGGTATTCGAGGATAATCAGGGTGCTGTGCAGCTTGCCCAGAACTCCTTTTCCAACTCCAACTCCAATTCCAAGAATATCGACGTACGGCACCACTTTCTCACGGCACTATTTGTTGTAGGGAAGAAAGGGCTATCGATCATCCATGTGCCGTCCCGCTTTCAGCATGAGGATTGCCTGACCAAAAGCCTATCTCGGGACACTTTTGAGCTTCGCCATGATCTTGCAATAAATTTTGGATGTGACGATATTTTTTTTGTTTTAGGAATATTTTGATGAATTAATATGATATTTCTACCTTGATTTCGGTTTTGATTTTTTTCATGGAGAATTTGGAATATATTGACTGGGAGGCGTATGGTATTTTGGTTGTTTTTGGGACTTTTCGATTGTTGAACTGGGTTTTCTATCCTGATTTCAGTATTGAAAAAATTCATACGGGATTTATTTGGAGTATATTGACCGGGATTAGTATGACTGTGGTTATTTTTAGGAGTTTTTGAATGTGATTGAGTTTTCAATCTTGATTTCGCTATTGAACTTGTTCATCGAAGAATTGGTTTTAGTTTGGTTTTAGTTTTTTTGGATAGTGTTTTTGTTTGTTTGAGATTTGAGTTTGAATTTTGGCCATTGGATTGATCTGACAGTTTGACAGGTTGAGGAGGAGGAGGAGGAGGAGGAGGAGCAGGGGGCGCTTGTGCACAACAGAGGCTGCAGTGGAGGAGGCAGCGGAGGCGGGAAGGGGAAGGGGAACGGGGTGGAGGAGGGGGCGCTGAAGGATGGTGGTGGCGGTGGCGGTGGCAGCAGCGGAGGCGGTGGTGGAGGTAAGGGCGGGGGCGAGGGGAACCCAGAGAACGGGAGCAACGGGGGTGACTTGGATGGCGTCGTGGCGTCGCTGCTAGAGTTCCGGGAGGAAGGGTTCTTCCGGACGATCGTGAGATACCTGTGAAGGCGCCCGGTGAGACCTTGACTGGCGGCTACAAAGAGTATCACTGTACTGCTGCGGTAGTAGGTAGTAGTAGTAGTAGCAGCAGCAGCAGCAGCAGCAGCAGTAGTAGTAGTAGCAGTAGTAGTAATAGTAGTTGCAGTAGTGCTAGTGTAGTACCGGTAGAGTTTAACTACTACTACTACGAGTAACACTGCTTGTTGCAGCCTACCCATTCGTGGCGTTTTTGTTGTACGTTTTTTTGTGGTGTGCTGCAGTACAAAAAATGTTTGCTAGTGGAACCTTCACCCCCCCACCCCACCCCACCCCATCCCACCCTATCCCACCCCCCTCCCCTCCCATGTTCAAAAGCAGCATCTCACAGGGCAGTCATCAGAGAACGCATCCCAATGTAATAGGTTCCTGGTAGTCGTGCGCTTCCCCGTCAACCACACATCGGACAGATCACCGATCCCCACTTGATGATCCAGATCTTTCAGGGAAGATCTGTATGGTCTAGCTCATGTTACCGGGTGGGAGCCGTACGATCTGCATGATCTAGCAAAAGTTTGCACGGTCGGATCTGCACTCTCAATATACAGATCCTGCACAACATACCAATAGAAGAAGAGGCGAAAAGGTGACCCCAACAACAGCAACAGCAGCAGCAACAGCAACAGCAGCAACATCAACAGCAACAACCACAGCAACGTAACAGCAACAGCAACCAGCAACAGCAACCAACACCACCACCACAACAACGAACACGACCAAAGCAAACAAAAACACAAACAACACCAACAATATCCATGTACTCACCCTTTTGCGACTAAAAACAAACCAAACCAACTCCAACTACTTCGTCCCCAAAACGTGGGTATAGGTAGGTCTACAGGAGCCCCGACATTCAGAACAGTTCACACGTCGGACAGATCCCCACTTGATGATCTAGATCTTTCAGGGAAGATCTGTATGGTCTAGCTCATGTTACCGGGTGGGAGCCGTACGATCTGCATAATCTAGCAAAAGTTTACACGGTCGGATCTGCACTCTCAATATACAGATCCTGCACAACATCTCATACCGGCAGATACAGGATCCGCCGCAGATGATCTAGATGATCTAGATGATCTAGATCGTTATCTGTCCGAGCTGTGGGACAGTTTGGGCCCAAACGTGACGGCATGCTACGGTAGGGGAGCCCCTAATATGTAAGAGGCTCCTCACTTGAGCTCTATACCTCAACCAAACAGAAACTTTGATAAACAACTGCACGCCTAACCCGGTGAACAATCCCAAGGCCTGGGTACAAAACGAACGACCTCTGTAAAACAAAAAAGATATTCCAACGATATTGGGCAGTTTCTCAGTTGAGGAGCCCCCCGTCCGTCAGATTTTTTGGCCAAAAAGAGGTACTGTACCCCTATCGTTTCCCGTCCTTCAGATTTTTTAGCCAAAAAGAGGTACTGTACCGCTATCGTTTCTCAGCTGAGGAGCCATGTTCGTAAGGTGTTTTAGCCAAAAAGAGGTACTGTACCCCTATCGTTTCTCAGTTGAGCCATGTTCGTAAGATGTTTTAGCCAAAAAGCGGTACTGTACCCCTATCGTTTCCCGTCCGTCAGATTTGTTAACCAAAAAGAGGTACTGTACCCCTATCGTTTCTCAGTTGAGGAGCCCCGTTCGTCAGATTGTTTGGCCAAAAAGAGGTACTGTACCCCTGTCATTTCTCAGTTGAGGAGCCCCGTTCGTCAGGTTATTTAGCCAAAAAGAGGTACTCGTTTCCCGTCCGTCAGATTTGTTAGCCAAAAAGAGGTACTGTACCCCTATCGTTTCTCAGTTGAGGAGCCCC
>JAYJMJ010264359.1:0-13969 GCA_036873875.1 Laminaria ephemera | reverse complement strand
GTGGTGCGTTCTGCCCACTGCTTTTCCTTCCCTCCATGGGACGACGATAATCTATACATTTTCCCTTTCTCTACTTGCACATCATGAGTGCCCTCCTGTGAAGCTACCTCGGCGGCTGTATACCAGTGGATGCATTTAACAATGGAAGTGCAACCCGATGAACAGAACTATAGCCTAGGTACGCATAAAAAATAATATTGCAAAACAAGAATGACACTCCGACGATTTTTGGTGAAGGAGCCCCATCAATCAGAAACAAAAAAGCCGAAAAGTGCTACCTATATCGTAGCACGCGTCGGACCTACTTAACTTGTCGTCGAGACGTTGGGCTTCAGACGCGAAGCCTTACAGGCTCTCGTGTTGATGACCGTGAAAACAAAAAAACAACGAAAATACGCGTGTACGTGGGCTCTCGTGTGGGTGTTATGCGTCGGCTCTCGCCTCCATTGTCGTTATCGTTATGGTTTATCGACTTTGTGGTGTTTCGATTTGATAACGATACTTATCGACATCGTTATAATTATCAAAGGTGGTTTGGCCTTATCGAACAGACACAGTTTTCGCTTCGATCTCCAGCACTGGTTGCGTCTAACCAAAAACAGCTGTTGGATATTTATTTAAATCAATTGATTTTTAAAATCAGTCTCAGTTCAACTTTTTGTTGAGTTATTGATTTGTATCAAACCGCGTCTGTATCTCGATCAACGGTATTTTGTTGATTTCTCGGTTGTTTTTTGTTGTTGCTTGCGACTCTGGGCCGTCCACATGGCGTCTCACGACGTTGGCGTGGCCCCACAATAGCATCCAAGATCTCTGGCTCGTCATTCGACGTATAATGTATCTGTCGGGAGTTGGACAGTAGTCATGAACGCTACAGTATGTAAACGAGATTGTATCACGACTACGAAGACCATCCCCGAGTTCTAGGACTTTCGTTTGGCACGTTCGAGCCGTGTCCGTCCTCTCCACAGCATGACAGCCTGCTGTCACATATCAATAGGCGACGGCAGCGGAGCCGTGCTCCAAGCAGCGTGTCTACTGGGGTATCAGGTATAAACAAACACGGTAACACCCTATGTGGAACAGAGTAGTGTCATCAGATCATATTATAGTAAACCTGTAAAACCTAGTCCCTATAGCCCTCACACTGGTCGATACCGTCACCTAGCGCTAACCCAAACCCCGACCCGGAACGCGAGTCCTGAAACACGGGGCCACCTAACTGTCGCCGTAGGTGTGAGGTGTACATCGATCCCGGCGCCTACGTCCGAACGATACCCTTAATCCCAGCCCGAAAGGCAAGAGCTGAGGCCCAGAGATGATTCTTAATTGTCCCCGCAGGTGTGGTGTAAATCAAGACCGGCACCTACCAGGAAAGCCCACACCGTATCGACAACCCCCACCTGAAATGCATGGCCTGAAACACGGAGATGTGTTATACTATCGATTTTGTCGCTTACGTAGTCGTTGCAACAGATTTCCGCAGACATCGAGAAAACGCCTAGTACGTTGCTCGAAACTCAGGAAATATATCAAGTCTCCGTTGATTTGCATCGTCTCAACTTTGAAGTTGATTTTTTATTTAATGCGACAATCTTGAGAGATCTCGATCAGCTTTCAGCCAGAAAAATCAAGTTTCGTCTCAACAATTTTTCGTTGAGACGCAACACTAGAGCAGGAAACCCAGCGAGGTGACCAGAACGCGTCCCAGCGGTCTGAGGATAAGATCGACCTGAACGAGAGAAGGAAGACCGGCTAACAGACCGACGCGCATCAGGAGATCAGCGGATACGATCGAGCTGAACGAGAAAGGAAACCCGGCGAGCAAGTTGGCAAGGTTCAGGCATTTGCGGACATGATCGAGTTGAACGCGCAACGCGAACCAAGTGAGCAAGTCGGCTCGATTTCGGCAATCTGCGGAAAATATCGAGCTAGTCGAGAAAAACAGCCCGACGAGCAAGTCGGCATGATCCAGGCGGTCCGGAAATTGCGCCGAGCTGGCGAGAAGAAGTAGCCGGACGAGACAGGTCGGCACAAGCAACGCATCAAGAGCAGGCATAGAAAAAAAACCCAGAAACGTCGCAACATCGACCATACGGAATGTTCCCAGGTTTGATGGGATTAAACCGGACAAGTATCGATACTGGAGCTCGAAGACACGCGTAGTCTTGTCCATGTCTAACCAAGACGTGTTTGATGTCCTGAACGGAGCGATTTAACAGATACCGATTCTCACAAACAGTGACACCACGGTCGCCCGATAAACCTGCAGGAAGTACGTCGCTGAAGGGGAGCGTGCGAGACCCTCGTTTCCATACCGTACCTCGTAACTAGCTGCCCTGCAGATACGCTAGTTAGGGCTAGACGACAGGACTCCCGCGTGAGGTCTTGTACACGGAAAAAAGGAGTAGAAAGCTTTGTGCGCCCAATACAATAGTAACAGGAAGGAGTTACGACGGGCCTGCTACGAGAAGCTAGTGCACTTCCGGATGGAGCAGGGGCTGAGCCCTGATTACTCCACTTTTTATCTAATGGAAGTTCGAGGGCGGCTTCATGATGTTGGTAGGAAGAGCTCGGACGAGATGTTTGAATATAACCTATTGAAAGGACTTAACGACAACTACGAATTCGGAAAGATGACGAGCTTCGACAGCCCGAACGTCGACATACACGAGATCCAATTGACGATGAGAACCTTCTACATCGACCGACTCTCGAGACCGGAACATGTCTAGCAGCCGGGCCCAGCAGCAAGAGGCCTCTCCACAGCCGCAAATGGAGGATCAGCACCGACAACAGCAGCAGGAGCTCGCCTGGTAGGAGGCCCAGCTACAACAGCAGCAGCAGGCCTCTCCGCAGCCGCCTGTTAATCTCGGCTCCCCCATGTCTTCAGCATTCACAGCGAAGCTGTTCAAGCACTGTACCTTCATCCCCGTTAATGCTAGGGCCATATATGCACAAGTCGAAGCCAATTACCACGACGCCTCTATCCTGGAGACTCAGAAAACAGTGACTTGCTTCGAGGTTCTCCAACGGGCGAAGGAGAACACGATGCTCCGTCAAACAGCCCAGCACCAAGTTATACCCCGCTCCGTCAAGGATGCGGAGCTCGCCGCCACGGAGACCACTACAGCTACTGCTGAAGCCCATAAACTTCTGCATACGGTAAATCCCGGTACGGCGTTTTTCATGACGATGCCGGGCCCCACGGGGGGCTCTATGATCGCCACGGCCGCTACTTCTCGTTCTTCATGATGGCCGCCCGCCTGGGCCTATCACCCACCGGGCCGGAGTTGGAGCCCTCCGCTCAGACCCCGCCTCATTCTGCCTCAGCCATGGCCTCCCGCCTAGGCCCGCCACCCGCCAGACAGGTTCTGGACTCCTCCGAGGCAGTCGCGTCCATGACGACGAGGAAGAGCAAATTAGACTTCTTCCTGGACAGCGTTAGCTGCGTGGCTTCCACGACTCGAGACCCCTTTCCCAAAGACATGCAAGAGGCGGTCGTGGAAAACGCCCTGGCTATCCTGACGTCCATCCAGGACAACGAACTTCTCTGTCCAGGGGGCATGGACGACCACACACGTTTCTTCCTACACAGCTCAGAAACGGAGCGAAAAGGTATTTTGCCTAATAGCTGCCCTGCGAACTGTCCACGATGCTACGAATTGAGTCATATGGCCCTCCCCGGGGTCGGAACACGAGGAGAAGCGCCTCATTCATCGGCCGACGCGCTCGGACGACAGATATCGCCAAGGAAAAGACTCCCACCGCGACATATGAGGAGGCGATTCAGGGGGAAGCAGCATTGAGGGTGGTTGCGGCTCTCACCGCCACCATTGAAGCGGGGGTGGAAACGGGGGCGCTTGTGGATCGGGTGGTAGTGGCGGGGGAAGAGGCGGACACGCCAGCAGCGGCGTGGGAGAAGGTGGACACGGTCACAACGGGCACACAGAAATGGAAAGCCGCGACTGTGGTGGGTACGGCCCAGGAAGAAGACATCGGGACCGCGCACAATTGGCGTGTGCTGAGAGGCCTCCAGCTCTTCGGAGGGCCACTACATGGGGGGTTACCACTGCTAGGTTGAGTTTGGGACGGGTAAGGGGCAAGGGACTCCTTCTTTGGTAGATGCAGCCTCCCTCGCAGAGGTGTTCAGAAAACTGACTTTTTCGCATGATCGGGCCAAGCCTGTGCGTACATTGTCGCCCATGGTCGACTTCCTGCAGTAGACGCCACCGCCGCAGCCACCGAGTCAAAGCATTTGCATTGCTACGAGAGTATGTCACGCCGAGCCTCAAAGACGTGTCTCGCATCTCCATCGTCCCTATCCCCACCTCACTGAACAAGAGAGACGGTGCGCGACAGCTCACTTGCTCGGTAATATCTTCTGTCTCTCCGATAATATCCTGCGTTGTGACGAGCTCATTACCGAGGGCCTGCGAACCTCAACTTGGGTTCCCGGCTGGGTGTTAGGTTTTTTATATCGTTCATGCGTGCGATCACACCTGACAAGCCTTCGACAGGCAAAAATACCATCTTTATCGACGAGCTCATTGCACGGGTCGAGCGACCCTTAGAGGGTGGCGTCGCGAGGCCTGCGGCGTTTTCGCTCCTGCTGCACCTACTCAACAGGCACAGAGACAGCGTGGACGCCAAATAATGATACACCAAACTAACGTATTATTTTGCAGTACCCACTGACACGCCGGTTTGCGAAATCAATGGAGAACTTCGCGTGGTAGTGCCGGTAGCCACGGGGAGCGAGTGTGGTTTGGCACCGAAGATGCAGGTGGTATTCGAAGTGGTTAGGATGGAGATTAACGAGCAATACTCCACAATGATGCCTGTGCTGCGTACAGGTGCTGTGGCCACGCGCCCGAAGCCGTTTCTTTATATGGACGCCATGTGGTTGGCCTTCCAGAACTTTGCCAATATATAGACACCTGCCATCAATGGCGAAATATTGTTTTCACTGCCTGTTTCTTCGAAGGGCGGGAGACCATCCGCCCCTTCGGGGACCCGGCCCGTCCGTAAAGGGCGCGGTCAAGGCCGAGTGCCGTCCGAGTTGCCTGAATGGCAGACGCGATCGAGCCATAATCCAGCCGTCATGTCTTTCGCTAGCCAAACCGACCCATGGCTTGACACAAACTCCAAATTCTGGCCCCTAGAAGAACACCACTATGCTGAAGATTTCTCTGTCTGCGCATCCTTGAACACGAACGACCTTCCTCTATTGCTGTCGCGTTCCCTGAAACCCGGTGCCACTGCCTAAGCTACCACCAAGAAATACACGCGTTCAAACAGTGAAGACATCCCCTCATTAAAGCCCAGTGTCTTCTTGAACCCTGAATTCGGACACCACTGCGACATCGAATTCGCGTACTTGCGTTGGCAAACACGCATAGTGCGACTCCGCCGCGAAGACAAAAACATGCGCTCAAACAACCAGAACAATAAAAATATATCTCGCTGCTTTTGTTCGAGCCACTCGCGTAGGAACCACCACCGCCACGGTCATCACAACAGACGCAAAAACGGCTACAGCACACAAACGGACAACGGTATAAAACATTCTGCGTCTTGGCACGAGGGTGGCGTACCTCCCTCGCCAGCCTCTCCCGCTGCCGTTATTGCCTCTGGCGTCCGCTGCGGCGTCTCCGATCTCTCAAGCGGTTACACGAACACGTGACAGCCGGGCACCGTCCGTACCAGAAACTGACAGGGCGACGGCGGAACGGCTCCTCCCACGCATTCGCCGCAAGCACTGCCGAAAGAAACGCCGTTGTTTTCACAAGACAATAGTGTTCCATTCTTGTCCAGCAATCTGCGTCAACCTGCCCGTCTGCTGCCTCGCCTGCTGTTCATCCGTGCATCACATCATCCTGTACACCCCGCCGGCACGGTGACGTACTCAAACTTCATTCAGCGACGAGCGCACGGACGTATTTGCCATCTGGTGAAATTATTAGTAACCATATTGAAACGACGAGAATCCGCGGTTTGAAATCCGTTCCACGCGGCCACGGCGATGGTTCGGGAACGGGAACCAGCGTCCCGAGCGCCCTTCCCCTCAGTCACGGCCGTATCGGAGCGACGGGAACCCGCTCTTCGGGCGCCGCTCCCCTCAGCCTGGCAAGGGAGCCTGAGCATCAAGCGCGGCTTCTCTCAGCCACGCGCCGCGGAGCACTCGAACTTCTGCCCCTACGTGTCGCTCTATTCAACGAGGGTGTCCCCTCGCTCTTCCTTATGACGAAGCAGAAGCGGTTCGTTTGAGGTGCGGGAAGTCTTCCACCGAATCCCCCAGACCTCTTGTGAAGCTCGACTCGGCGTTTCCTCGTAACAGCGGTGGGAGCTCTACCCATTTTACCATCGATATGGAGTCACGATGATTAGCTACCTCGTCCACATTCTCCAAGAGGTCTACGGGGAAGAGGCCGTCTCCGGTGGATACGTTTTAGCGAGCCACCGGAGACCCTTATTCCGGGTCGTCTGCTGGGTCTTCCGGCTCTCTTTTATTTTCTAGCACGCTAACCCACGTGCTCAGTGCTCCGTCGGCGACAGTGGAGCACGAAAACCCTGACACTGCCCGACGAGCCGAAGTGATTCAAGGACCTATCGTCAGATGAACTGGGCGGCGTACCAGTAACAATACCGAAGAATCACACATCTCGCCCTTCAGGAGCGGTTCGGACCCCCCCGTTCCCTTTGGTCTACGTTCAGAGGGCGAAGCAAGACCACCTTTTGGTCATTGTTGGCCACGGGCGATGGTGGTACCAGGCCAGGAATCCGTGGGGCTCGTGCACTAGAGGACCAGTGGTCTCGCCTTATTTGTCTGCAGGCCCCCCAAGCCTCCAATGCGGCCACCGACGAGGCACCATCGGTCGTTTACCCTACTCTCGAGTAATCAACGGATAAGGTGGTGCTGGGTTGGCGGGCCCCTTAGGAGGTTTCGCAGTGGTTCCCATCATCGATTACTGTTGACGACGTGTCATATTCGGGCGTGGAGCAGTTTATCATGGCGGAAACGTCTCGCATTTTCCATGACCACCACGCAGTGGACATTACCATGACGTCGCCAGACCCACGGACGCACAAACGTATCGGGCGAAGCGTGTACAAATTTGACTTCGCTATTTGGGACCGCGAACGCCAAACGTGGTCTATGCTGCCGCTTTAGCCAAGTCTGCACATAAACCAACCATGAGACAGCACCTCCTGAGAACTGGCACCAAACGTTCTTGTCTAATTCCAGCCCTCTTCAACCTGTACGGGGAATTGGCCTTCGGGCGGGTGACCCCGACGCCAGCGACCGACACAGGTGGCGAGGGACAAACAAAATTGTATATATTCGGAAAAACTATTTCATCCTTCCACGACAACCTTCACACAAGTGAAGCCGGGTTGGCACAACCCGTCTCCTCTCCTCAATGCTGCACACCTACCTTGTCAAACGAAATTCATGAGATTTCCCCAGCGTCGCCTCCTCTTTCTTTGCCGACGACCCGCGCAGGACAAAGTCCTACTACAGAGTTTTCGACCTATGTTTCTGACTCACCAGCGGACCACAGCCCCGACGTTTCGGCCATCACCCCTGTAGTCGGTCTTGAACTCGCGCTTTCGGAACACGGTTCCTGCCTCGTCGCCGGTACTTTAACGCTCGACGACGCCTCTGGTTCCGCCAAATTTGCCGTTGATAGCGTAGCTGACGCTTCAAACCCCTATGGTTGCGTGGTGCTCCTCGACACTAGGTCCCCACAGATCTTCAGCAGGCACGACGTGCAAGATTGTAGGAATTCGTTGAGTGGTGCTTCCACAGCGTGCGGGCGAGACTGCACTCCCTGCAGGTGTGTGAGGTATTTCGAATCTGCCCCTTTGCGAACTTCGACGAGCATTTGGCTGACCGTTCATTTCTTTCGATCTGATGAACCTACGTTCTCCCTCGCCGTTTGGGCTTGCGTTGTTCCTCCTTCGGTGATGCGGCATAAAGTGATGTTGGGTCTCGATGGTTGAGTACGTTTCGACACAGGTTCCTTCCGCTCTTTCCCACCCTGGCCGCTGGACAATCCTTTTTGTTTTCTGACGTCATCTCCCCACGCAGCGACATGCCTGTCTGCTTATCCTACAGACCTCATAGCCTCGGACGGCAGCTTCCACCAACGCTACGATGGCACCGTGGTCGTCACCCTGTCCGACGAACCTGAACTACTTGTGGTCAACATGAACTGTAATAATAGTTCCCCGGCGCTCACAGGATACTCTGTCGTTGACATGCCGCCTCAGCCCGACCAGCTCTAAGAATTTGAAGAGCACTTCATCGCCTCACGACGGCAGGTCCTCCCTCTCAGAGGGGTAGCAGACCCCGAACCTGGTGACCTCGTCGGAGTGGTCCACGTTCTGCTCTTGCGAGGTGCCTGGGATGTTGTTCAACACGAGGGTCGAATCACCGACCATCTCCCTGGAACATCTGCGACACACCAGATATCGGCCAGTAAGGGTAAGCCGCTCACATCTGTAGCAGCCACGGCCTCGCCTTCGCCTGTACTGCTCGAGTGATTGAACCCGGACCAGCCTTCTTAGTTTCTATGCGTCCGGGCGCGCCTACCGATGCATCTACCTGGGGTGGCCTTCGACTTGCATGGCCCGGATTGGACACGGTTGGCTGTCAAGTAGCTGGGCGAAATTCTCTGCGAATTTCCTGACGTTTGCTCCAAACCAAAGACGGATTTCGGTTCCTTCTCCTTGACGCCTTCCGAGATTTTAGTCCCGGACGGCCGTGCGCCTGTCACGTCCCGGCTCCGTCACACGAGCTCCATTCTGGCCAAGGAAGTCGTTCGCCCTGAATCAGTACCCCCTGAATCAGTACCTTGCGGCGGGACTGAGCCAGCACTCGATCTCGCCGTATTCGAGCCCGCTGGTGGTCATCCCTGAAACGTCTGGAGGCGTCGGTATCACAGTTAACTACACGGAACTCAACCAAATAAGCAGCCTTAGTCAGCTTCCCATCTCTCGCGGGGACCAGGTCGTTGACATCTTCGGCAAAGAACGAGCGTTTTCCCTTTCCGACCTTGTATCTTCCTTCCATCGAACCACCGCGCAAAACTACACTCGCCATCTCACAGTGGTTTGCACACCAACAGGCTTTTGTGAGTGGCTTGTCATGGCCCAGGGCAGCAGTGCGTCCATCGGGTGGTTTGGTAAGGTTATCAGCTAGGTGATCAAGGGTTTGGAACAGGTGGCGGCTTACCTCCACGGCGTGATCGGTTTCGACTCCTATCCGACGGCTCAGGTAAAGGCGATACGTGCACCCTTCGAGTGCCTACGGAAGTACACGCTCGAGCTTTGCCCCTTGAAGGCTCGTTTACGCGCCACATACGCTGAGTTCTTGGGTCGCTCAATTTCGCCACCGGGTTTACACACAAGTGCGGAAGAAAGGTCGGCATTGATGGCGATGCCCTTGTCTCAAGATCTGAAACAATTTCGTGCCCTCGTGGGGGGCGTGGGCTACTATCGCAGTTTGTTAGGAGACTTGTCCATGCGGCTCCGCCCGATATCGTCAATTTTGCCGGAAGGGTGTACATGTTTCGGTGACACCCGCCATGGAGAAGATTGTGTGCGAGATCTTAGTGCAGCTTGCGGCTCGGAACGTTATGGTCTTCTCCGACTTCCACCGGGCGCGATGCGTCAGGCAGCGGAAGGGGAATCGGTTTTCGAATGACCAGAACGATGCCCTCATCAGTATATAGCCATCCCTTGCTAGCGAGCTCCTGAAACTCTGAAAAGGAGGGGCACTGGTGCGAACGAAAGAGCCACAAAAATACCGGAATTAGGGCCGGTGGCTGTGGGCGAGAATGATTTATCGTTTGGCACCTTCGCGAAATGGCACATGGGCCCAGATTTTCGACCTTATTCCCAATCGGCGTGCGAGTAGCGCTCGTTGGAATCGCCCAACTGCACCTGGGCAGCGGCACCAAGCGCATCGAAATTTGTCGTTGAGACGGATGGGGTGTCTGGTCGGAGCGGGAATCCTACAAGAGAAGTTCCCACCGGCTCAACGCGGTCGCTTCCCGATGGATCAAGAACCATCAGGTCAAGAGGGGCGGCAGGAGCTGGGGCTGCAACGGCAGACGCGGCCGGCCGCGGCCGTGGGGTTCTCGGCAGGGTGATGGCGGCCCGGGTGGATGATCGAGGGGTCCCGCCACGTCCGAAGCTATAATCTCTAGCATGTGGCGCAGTCCCCGTGGCTGTGGTTATTCGCCGGCGTGTCCGAGTGGAGATGCTGCCCGAAGGCGGTGGGGCAATCGGAGGCGCGGAAGCGCCGGATGCGGAAAGGGCGGATGCAGCCGGACCTGATATTGCGGCGATATATGTGCCCTGTTTGTAGCTCGTAGTGGAAGGAGTCTGCTGGGCGACAGCCTTCGCCGCAGCGGGCGCTTATGTCGACCTCATGCCGCCGGCAGGTGCCACAGTGAAAACCGAAGCGAAAGCGGTGTCGGCGGGTGGCAAAAGTTCACTTCGACCGGGAAGGCTATCGCCGGTGGTGACAGAGGCCCAAATACGAGCGACGATTCTTCGAGAAGGAGCAGAAAAGTCGTCAATCAAAATGAGTAGCCCGTGGAGGCAGAAATTGGGGGAATCACAAGGGGAGAGAGGGAACTCACCCAAACCATCACTACCGGGGCAGGGCACTAGCTCATCCAAACCGATACAAGAAATCTGCGACGAACGAGTGCGAAGGCCGCAGTCCCGGACGAGGTACATGTCGCCATCCTCCACGTAGGTGTGGCTGGTAGACCTACGTTGGTCATGTTCCGTGGCAGGCTCCAGCAAACGAGACGGCCACTCGGCGTTTCCGTTGGCGCTGACGTTCCAACACTCGAGTAGTGTGTACTCGAACGTGGTGATAAACTCGAACCACCGTTGGACGCGCTCGTTGTGGTCACCCACTTTGTCGATTCGCTTCAGCGTTTAATTGCTAATATACGGCCGAGCTTAGTCCCCCAACCGTAGCTTCGAAGTCGTTTGATTGCCGAGAAGATGCTGCCAGCTCCTAAAATCGGGTGGAGTCCAGTGTCTCTCCGAATCTAGTGTACCGCGGCTGACATACACGACAGGGTTCACCGAGCCTTTCGGCTGTTTCTGTTCGAGGGCGGCACCAATCCCGTCCATGCATGCGTCGTAGAAAACGTCTAAACACAATCGGGAGCCGTCGGCGACAGCGCCCCGACCGTCCACCTTCCGAAGAAGCTCCATATTGCGGGGGTTCATGTGTCCCAATCGTCTGTGCCAGATATCGGCGTTTAGCAATGCCGTCGGAGCTATCGAGGGTGTTGATCGCGTCTTGGGTTTTCCATAGGTTACGCCGTCTAGGGCACGCAGTGACACTTCAAACGAGCACATGCCCGCGTCTTTCTGGTGTTGATTCAAAAGGAGAGAAGTCGTGCTGTCGAACTGGAGGCGGGGGTTCCCCGTCTCGAGGATGGTGCTCACCCCTGACTTCATTGCCCTTGCGGAGGAGAAGAGGTGGCGTCCCATTCCGGGAACGATCAGTACGAAGATGCGAACTGGGATAGGCTGACCTGAACGGTTGATGATGTGTCCGCGGATGGTGCCTGTTGCCGTCGCGAACACCTTCTTGTTACCGGCGGTTTCAATGGGCTTCGGCTGGTCCAGCTTCTGGTACTCTGTCATGCATTGCCGCAGCCCTGGGATCAACTCGTCGTCCACAAAGTGATCCGATGCGCCACTATCCACTAGCATGGTGAACCTGTCCGAGTTGGACGCTGAGATTCCGCCGCCATTTCCCGTCGTTAGTCCTGAGAAGGCGAATCCTTGGTCAAAATCATCGTCGAAGTTTAGAGATGGTCCCTTCTCGTCGTGGGCTGGAGAGGATCCTGTACCTGGTACAGCAGAAGCGAGGTGAGCCCCCGATTGCTCCGGACGAGGGGCACCCTGTTCATAGCACTCCGCATCGCTGTGCGTAGTGGTCCTGTGGACGGAGCACCACTTTTGTCCAGCGGCTCCTTTGGTTCTTGTCTTTCCCCCGAAAGATTTCTTGTCGTGGGTTCCATTGGATTTGTTGGCTTCATCCCGCTTCTTCCAGCAGGTGCGAGCGTGGTGCCCTTCCTTTCCACAGTAATTGCAGATGGATGTCTCCGCCGACATGGCGACACCTCGACCAGCGATTTTTCCCTTCGCCCCGCTGTTGCGAGAAAGATCGTCAAGATATAAGTGTCGCATCGTACTTTGCATCTGTTCGATGTCGAAGGTAGGATCACGGTACATCATTAGTTTGATGTCCTTGTAGTCAGATGTGAAGCCTTGAACGCAGATGTCCTTGAATCTCCGGTCGGTAATGGGCTCGCCCATCCTGGCTAGCTCGGTGCGGGCGAGGGTTTTTTCCATGAAAAAATCGTCGGGGTCCTGGTTGTGTGTCATTGCGGTGTTGACCAGCTTGTCCATGGCTGCGCGGACGACCTCATCTGTAACCTTGTTGTACTTCTGTACAAGCTCCTGCAGAGCTTGTTGTCCGTTGCCGCTCATTCCGTCTGGGTGCTCATGCTTCAGCACGAGATTAGCTGCTGGTTTCTCTGTTAGCAAGAACAGAATGGCGTATAAGTCTTCGTTCGCTCTGTCAAAGGACGCTGTGCTCTGTTGGAGAGTGTCCTGTGCTTGTTGCGCCCCACCTGGTGCAGGAGAGATTCCCGTGGCTGCCGATTCTTCGGTTGGTCGGGTCCGTCCTTTGATCAAGCTTGCAATGTCTCGTCGTGTAACGCCGAGGACCACAGCAAGTTTCTTGTGCCAATCTCGAAAAAGGCTGGGGTTCCGTCCGTCAAACTTCTTTAGCCCCTTGATAGCATTGGTGAGGTTGTTGCTGCTGGTGTCGTCCATGCTGCAGTAACGAACTTCTACTCGTATGAATAGCCTACTGCTGTAGGCGTAGAATCGTCGGTGTAGATGATGATCTCAGAAAAGAACAAACAGCTACCCGATAAAATTGAAGGACGTTCTGAAAAGTTAAAAAAAATCAACCGTTGCTTTGGGGTCCTTGGTAAAGTAACCGTCCCCTAGAAGCACGTAGGAAGTCAGAGCTCCTTTAAACAGACAGCAATGCTGCCGGGAGTTGCTTCCACTCAGCTGTTGCTCGGACTCTTCCGAGGCTTACTATCCACGGTATGGACTACGCCAGGCAGGGCCCCTAATCTTACAGCAGTACTGGGATTGTCTGTGGGGTTACTTTTTAACAGCGTACAGCAGGTTAGTACTCGACGTTTGGTCGAGGTTTTGTGGTCCACGTCTTCAAAAACAGATGACGCAGCAGAAGCTGGATGAAGTGATCCAACCAGCTTCAACGCAATGGTGATTATCTCTGGGTACCGCTATCACAGCTACAACAATAATGCTGTAGGGTGAGATCCTCTTAGATGCACGCACTCACGTAGTTTCCAATGAACGAAGTACTCGTAGACCGGTAGTCCTTTGATGATAGCAGTACTCGTCGTTAAAAGCTCCTCAGGCAGCAGCAGACGTTCTTGTGATCTTGAAATCTCCGCCCCGCTGAAGCCAGAGGAAACTGAAGCTCTTGGGATAACGTGGTCGTAGCCCCGCTGAAGTACCCCGTGGCTGATGGTTGCGTTTGCACGCGTTTCGAGGCTCTTAACCTAATAAAGATTGGTGTGAAGTAGCGTGTATCAGCTCGAAGCTGGTGTACGCTTAGTCTCGCTTGCCGATGACCGGTCAAGACACAGAACTGATCGAGGTGCAAACGCTTGAGTTGCTGTCAGGCAGACTCGCGTGAAATCTTCGAATAGAAGAAAGATGATAATATTGGCGACTCCAGGCCAAGGTTGATTAGTTATTAAGCTCAGCAGACAAGCTGATGATGATGAGCAGATGCAGAGTAAACAAGTGGGCGTGCAAACGCTCCTGTTGTTCTTCCAATCTTGATGATCTCAAACAGATACATATACCTCCT
>JAYJMJ010264348.1:0-13970 GCA_036873875.1 Laminaria ephemera | reverse complement strand
AAACTATAAGCTTCTTAAGAGGGGGACAAAATCTGACTTCTATGAGACACATAATTATATATACGTAGTCTTATCACTATTTCTAGTATACATATTCTAGCGGTAAGAGTAACGCATTACGGTTGTACCTCCTCAGCCACAGCTTCGTTCCCCGGGGATATGATATGTGAAGAAAGCTTACATTCACGGCAATCGTTTTTGCACTGCTGCCAGATCACTCAGACGCATGCTTCAACCCGAAAAACGCCTCTGAGACTGTCGCTGTAAACAACTATCTTCCATCTATTGGTCACCTTGATAATCGTACGAGTTCTCGCGCCACCGATGTTGTTTAACATTGACTTTCGGCCACAATGCCAACCGCTGGCATGCCAACCGATGCCAGCTTCTAACGGGGCCCCGCGTTCCTTACAGCACGATCGCCGAAACGTAGTTGTACGGGTTAGGGGCTGCAGAACAACCAAAATTCCGGCATATTTTTGACCGGATGCAAACACAACGAGCCGTACGTTTTAGGGATACGCATGTAGTTCAAAATATATTGGGCTGAACATAAGCTTTCTTCACGTATCATAAAGACGGGGGTAGTAGGTGGGATTCAGGAGGTATCACGTTTTCCGTAAGGAAGGCGTGTTTCATAGGGCATTATACTAGAAATGGAATAGCTGCTGCGGAAACGACAAATTATACCAAATAATAAAAACAGCGTGAAAAACATATGCCAGGTACGGAGTTACAGTATGGCCAACGCGGCCCCTTAAGAGTCCATACTCACTCTTCAATGCATCTAGACTGCGAACGTTTTCTCAGACGGTTAAGGTGAGGTTTTAGGGCAGTATTTAATGTCAACAGCATTTCAAAGATTCTGTCACCTTCGACAAAACGGTTGAGAGTCCTTACGAGCTCTTCCATGTATCTTCAATCGCGAGTTTTTTCCCCAGATGGTCGGGGTGAGAGTTAAGCTTATCGCTCATTGCCAGATATATTTCCACGATTTTATAGAAGCTTGGCCAAGGTCTACATTCGTCTGGCTGGCTCCGATTTTCAACGTTGCTAGCGTCAGCATTCATTTCTTTGGAGCCTGTTAACCGTTCCTGGTGTTGTTGCAGCTATATAGGACCCCGCGGGGGTATTGCGGTGTAGTTGCTATCCCCTGATCTGGTATTGCTGTACCTGATATCTGATCCGGTTTCGTTGGATGTGATCTGATGTGTTGTATCTAAATCAGTGCTGTTTTGTCCGACCCGGTGGTGTTTCATATTACTCGGCATTGTTGCAGTGATATTAATAGGACCCCGCGAAAAACAAGATTGCGAGGGGACGTTTGCAACCACTCCTGCTACCTGCTCCAGTGTTGTAGTACAGCTGCGTTGGTCGTGATCAGGGCGGCCAGAGCAAAACAGTTGAACACCTGGCTGAGCGCTTTGCCGACGAAGGCGGTTCGTTCAGTTTGCCCCTATTCTCAATGTTTCTAGGACCCGCTTCTGTTACGATGAAATCTTTATTCCACCCGTTCCTTCCCATCACCTGATCGATACATGCTACAAGTACGGTGAAGAAAGGTGCACCATTTTTTTTGTCTGAGGCTCCTCACTTGAGGAGCTCTATACTCCACCCAATAGCTTGGTTTGAGTAAACTAAAAGTGCAACCCGATGATCAAACCCATGACCAAGGTACAAAAATATTCCTGTTGCAAAACAAGGATTTGGGTTAAGCAGCCCCGTCATTCAGAAAATAGCATTTCCAAAAAAGTTCCACCTCTATCGTATAATAGCACGTGTCGATCTATGAAAATACGAAAGTACGATGCGTCGTAGCAATGACGCATGCAACCGTAGGGGTACACTTTCTTTTTCTGAGGCTCCTCATTCGAGAAGCTTCATACCGAAACCAAAACATCGATTGTAACCAAAACCGAAAGTGTAAAACCAACGAATTGCCCCATAACCTAGGCTGCTGCTACGGTCGGTAGGGGGGTGCATATTTTTGGTTTTTTTCTTCAGCCGTCCAGAGCCACTCGGAAGAGTGACTACCCCATTTGTGTGCGGTCTTCCAGCTTTTACTTTTTGATTTCCCGATATGCACTACCTTGGGGTTCTTGTCATTTGCGCTGCGCCAACAAAACAAAAAAAAAACTGTTTGGAGAGAACTAATGAGTCACTCGCCCGAGTGGCCTAAACGCGGTAGTAAAAATGGGGGTCGGCCCCCAACCGTAGGACCAGTCCCTATAAGTATATCAAATTGTTTTTTGCAAAAACAAAATGGGATTCCAACGAATCTGGACAGTTCCTCGTTTGTCAGCCTGGGAAATTTTGTCCGAAAACGTGCTATACGCTTATCGCAGCAAGCGTCCAATGATGTTGATGTTGTTGTGTCTGTCTGACACGGTGTTTGTTGCATCACCACTGTGCGGACCCTGCGCCAGGATTCACCTTGCGGTGATAAGGGCTACCAGAGCAAAGGAGTTCGACTCCTGGCTTCACTCGTGCCAGTTACGGCGGTCCGTCGTGCACGGCGCGATCAACGCCGTCATTATGCTCACCACGGCGTGCCTCATCTACAGCAACCTTGTCTTCGCTGCGAAATTCGACCGGTGAGTCACGGCACGTAACCAAGATAAGGGTAGCACGCTTAGACTAGAACGTCTCTTTCTGACGGGGCTACCCAACTAACGGATCCGCATTATCGTTGGAATGTCAATTGTTTTATCACAATATATTTTCATTACTTACCTAATCCGTGGGTGTGTTCATCAGTGGGGATTTTGTTTTTCTTTCTCGGAGTCGGTTTTACGAGTGAGGTGCGGAGGTCCTCAAGTGAGGAGCCCCCGAGTATTTAGATGTGCCCCTTCCGTGGCAAACATCTCGGTCACACAGCAATGATCCATTCTCGACATGTTTTGGGGCCCTGTCCACCAAAACCACGAGACGCGAGGAACCGCGCGCAGCAGCCCGAGTATCAGCATGCTCCGCGCGTACCACATAGCTCCTACCCCAAGAGCACGGGCTGCTTCGGTGCCCTATTCGGCACTTGGTTTGGAGAGTTTCCTCTTCGCAATCCCCAGAGAGGTTAAGGAGACGCTGGCAACCGTTATTGGCGCCCGAGTTTAGCATCTTCTGACTGCTGGGGATCCATGACCGACTCACCACTTGCGCGCTGTCTTTTTCATCCCGTTTGTGGGTTACTATGTAGCAAAGTATTTTCAACCCTGTTTGTGTGTTCACTTGTATCGTTTGTGAATGTTCGTTATTTTGAACCTAGCCAATGGAATCGTTCATCGGGGTGCGAGGCCGCTTTTCCTCAAAGTCGGGCTTCTGGTGAGGTATTGATCTCATGTGAGGAATCTCATACACCACAGATGCACCGCTACAGTGAGTGTAGATCCCCCTTGACATCGCCAGATATTCAAGCGCGCCAGGGGCGAAGCTATGTACGCTCTCACTGATGTGACGGCCCAAAATGGGTACCTCCAATGCGGTTGGCTAGTCCGTAGCTGCGTGTTGGCTCGCGAAATGGCTGTACACATTTTTAACGTGTATACAGCCTCCTGGAAAAACAACAGGCAATCAGTTTTTTCACTTCTTTATAAACCCCATTTGCAAGACAAACGTGGGTTCGATGTTATTGCAATCACCTCTACCCCGCAATGTACATTCTTTGCATCGTACCCTCGGCCCATACTCTCATGTATTTGACACAGGTCTACGTGCACCGATTGGCTGACGACGTGCGTGCTGGCGCTGGTGATAGAAGCTACCCTTCAGCAGCCGGTGGTTCTGCTCATGACCGGGGTTCTCGGGGACTTTGTCGAAGAGGGAGCCGGCTTTATCCTTGAGCTACTGGACGCATAGGGCGATCTATCCCTGCCAACATTTCACGCGTCCACAGCGCGCCGCTGTCGTGGCATCCATTCCCAGCACAAACATTGGCTTTTCGGGTGGAAACAAGAGACAAACCTTAACCGTTTTAGAACTGCACCCTGGAGTTGTAAATAAACCAGACCCGTGCTACGACGAAGGCAGCACGTTTTGGCTGAAACGTTTTCTGACTGACGTGTTTCATTAACCCCCAAATGGTCGGGATTTCATTCTTCTTTTGGAAATGTGTTTCGTTGTTTACCTAGGCCATGGGATGGTTCATCGTGTAGCACTTTTATTGTTCTTCAAATCTGGTTTTGGGTGAGGCATAGAGCTCCTCGAGTGAGGAGCACCAGACAAAAACGATGCACCTCTACCGTAGCGTGAATCACCACTTGGATTCGTGTGAAATAACGTTTCAGCGGTAAAAAACAGCGCGGGTCGGGCTGTTTTCCCCCATCCCCTCCTTGTTTCGAAATATACAGTAGGTTCTAGAGTAGCCATATGCTCCCCCGATCCATGCTGGGTTTGCTTTGCAGCAGGGATCACAATAGACTGATGGTTAGGTTTGGCAAGCAGAGGATGTTTTGCTTGTTCGTATAGACACTGTTTCGTGTAGAAACTACGTTGCGTTACGGGGCCACTCTGGAAATTTTCTTTGAATTTTTGTTGATTATTGAAGTAAAAATTCTGTAAACTTGTTTCTTTCAGCAGAAGCTGTACTACTTCTAGTATGAATATCCTGGCGGTAGGAAACACGCCTTCAGAAAAGCGGGTTTCACCTCCTGAACCAAACCTTCTCCTCGTGCAAAGTCGATCTTTGAAGAAAGCTTACTTTTACGGCAAGTGGTTCTGTACTATTGCCAGATAACTCTGTCGCATTCTCCGACCCAAAGAACGTCTCAAGAGACTAACGCTTTAAGCATCATTCTGCCAGTTATTGGTCACCCTGAAAACCGTGCGAATTCTCGCGCCACCAATGTTTTTAACATTGAACGATGCCAACCACTGGCATGCCGACCGATGCCAGTCTCTAACGGGGCCCCGTGTTCCTTACAGCACGAGCGCCGCAATGTAGTTGTACGGGATAGGGGCTGCAGAATAACCAAAATTCAGGCATATATATACGGGATGCAAACACAACAAAACGTACGTCTTAGTTATATGCTGGTAGTTGTTAAACAAAGAATGGGCTGGCTGGACGTAAGCTTTCTTCAAAGATCGGGTCCTCGAAAGGAGCAGTTGTGGTTCTGGAGATGTGACGCTTTTCCGTGAGGCGTGTTTCATTGCCCACTATTTCGCACCAGTAGGAAATAGTATAGCTGCAGTGGAGACGACAAACACAAAAACAAATGGAAAAAACGAAAAACAATATACCAGGTATGGAGTTACAGCATAGCCAACGCGGCCCCTTAATGCGTACCTGGTAACCAAGTTCAGCACGAAACATCATTGTATCATAGTCCACGCAACGCAGGGGAGTTTCCACCAAGTAGCTACGAGTGAACAACGGCTGTGTGGCTCGAGGTACTGTAGCTGCTTGACGAAACGATAAGCGGAGCAACAGAGTATCGCATAATAGAACTCTGTTGAAAACCACCTGAGGTGCCGGATGATACGCCCACAAGCCATAACAACGACCAAAAACCGCGGAACCGATGGGTTCTGCGTACGATATACAGCACCGACATTTCGCCCTTTTCACTCGCGGACATATCAAAATATCCATAGAGGCTACTCGATACAATCAGGGACAAGGTAGATACACGATTCCCGACCATGATAACGCAGACGCGCGAGTGAACTGCCAAACCCGCCAATGGTCCCACAGCCCAGGGTTAGTTTGTCACAGCACTCAGCTGGCATAGGGAATCTCCCAGCCAGATGCCTGACAAGATAGTTGTTACTGCTGTGCTTGTTTGTGGATTTGCAACTTATGAAGCCACAGGAGCAACTGACTGCTGGCCTACGTACACCCCATCAAGAATAAGCCAGTTTCACACGCCGAAAGGTCAAAGTATCAATACGACCCACTTGGGATAGTTCCTCAGTTCTGGGTCTGCGTTGGGGTCAGGGTCTAGATTCGGGTTAGAGGTTGAGTTGAGTCCACGCCCGTGCTGTGACCCCACCGTCATAAGTGCTTTCTAGATTGAACAATCGCGAGCAATCAATATCCCAACCCCTGGAAGGTCTATCCTGTATCGTTGACAATAGTGCTTGGTGCCTTAATCCCTGAGGACGATAGCGTTGACACACGAGTTCTTCTGCAGAATAATTGTTGTACCCGAACCCCGGGATGACGACTCAGCCCAAGGCCGGCTTTACTCACCCAGCCTAGGGAATCACTCTGCTGCAAAACTGGTAAAACGGCTAGTCATGGTGTGTATAGTAGATTACTACAGCATACATGCACGACCAAACCTGAGGATGGTAACTCAGCCTAGGGCCAGCTTCACTCAACCCCCAGCATGACTAGGTAGGGGTCACCCAGCCAAACAACTTAGGACTGACTTACCAGTTGTTGTCATACCATGTTGGTGTTTGGGACAATGACAGAAGCACGGAAACGGACTGCCGCGAGCGATATAGTGCAGTTTGCCCGTTGCACACGCAGATAGATCCAAATACCCATAACCTTCGTTTGGTATAATCAGGGATGTATGCAAGATTCCTGAGCACGAGGACGTATACACGCGAGGTGCAGCATGCCAGGTGCTTGTTGTGGCCAAACCCGATGATGGCCATTCAGTCATATGCTTTGCTCAGCACCCAGTTAGGATAACTTGTCTGCTACGTTGGTGTGTGGATCTACGGTGAAAGAACACATACAGTGTCAACTGACTGCAATATGCAAGACTGGGCGAGTTACACACACCGAACAAGCCAAATATCCATAGGATCTCATTCGATAAAATCTGGGACGGATGCACGATTCCTAAGGACGATAAAGAACACACGCGAGTTTATTGTAGCATACTTGCTGGGGCCAAACCCGAGGATGGTTAGTCAGTCTTTTGTAGTAACAGGTGTCTAGGTTTCCTCAAGAACTAAACAAGGCGTGGATCCAAGATTCCTGAGTACGATAACGAATACACAAGAGCGTACTCCAGCATACTTGGTTTGGGCCAACCCCGGGATGGTTGTTCCGCCTAGATTCAGGTTTTCTCAACACCACGCTCGCCCAGGGGATCATCCACCCAAATATCAGATGATGTAGTTGTCATGCGCGAGTGTGATAATCTACAACGAAAGAAGCATACAGTAACAACTGGCTGGTGCGTAAGATATTTTGCAGCGAGAGTATGCCCGTTACACACGGCGGATGATACCCAGATCTATATGGTCCACTTGTGACAATAGGGACGTGGTTCCACGAATCCTGAGGACAATAACCCAGACACTCGAGTATACAGCAGCATGCTTTCTTTGGCCACACGGCTCAACTCCAGCTTTAATCATGCCCACCCATCTCATCGTCATCACACTGTGGAATGTGGCACGGGCGCATTCAACAACTGTAAACGACGCGCACACAAAAAAGCCCGGCAACATCCATGAACGAACGTAAACCTAGCACACAAAACGAGGTACAAGGGTCTTGACGACGTCACGCACGGATCCTCCAAACTCTAATTGTGTCGAGCTACGATAGGGGGTTTACTCATTTCTCGTTTCATGCAAAGCCGTAGTCGTACAACCATATACCCTCGCATCCCTACAATGCCGGCACGGGGCACGTCGGGTTTTCACCGACCAGGCAGACGTCGCGTGCACCACGCGCGACGTGCCGTGACGTGTTCGGCGAGTTTCATGAAGGGTGAGTTGCACCCTGCTAAGAGCCACGTGTGAGGCGGACTTCGGCATTTTGTGCGTACTGTCTTGCGTATGGATGGCAGCTTCGCATGAATATATTGTTTTTCTGGTGCGGCCACTTCCAGAGACTGCAATGGGTATACTATGCGTAACTGGGTGGGTGCCTTACCATATACACACTACGGGATATCACCCCCCATGCGTGGAGCTGAGGCTCCCCACTCCGCACAATACGATCACACTCGACCACCATATCGGATACTGCTGATAGGGGGGGGGTAACCCCATTTTCCATACCGAGGTTCGGCCACCAGCGCGAACAGGCCTGTACCTCACCCAAAAACTCTGGCGTGAGATAAAAACCCATGGCGGTACATATGCCAAAACAAAAAAGCACGAAAGCGGACACGTGCTACGATAGACGGATTCCTTTTAGTGTCTCTTTCTCCAACAAGTCAGAGTCACTCGCGCGAGTGGATACCTATGTTCTTGCCGATATCGCGATATGCACCGCGGCCATGGAATTGTTTTTGTGGTGCTGCGTCAACAACCTGTGTTCAAGTCCATTTTTGAGTGGGGGTACTGAGCCCGCGCGCGCGAGCGGCCCACACTCGGTGGTGAAACTGGTATTTTAACATCTCCCCTACCGGAGTCTTTGTGAGCGTACGACGTGCAAGTAAGTAGAGTCGACACTTGTGCGAGAAGCCCCGCACGGAATGAGTCAGAGGACCTAAAAATGCCCCCCCCCTACAGTAGCATTGATCATGTTCTCCCCCTCCTCCTGGCGCGTGCTACAATAGAGGTAGCCCTTTTTGGTTCATTTCGTTTCTGAATGACGGGGCTCCTTAACCCAAAATCGTCGAGATGTCGTCCTTTTTTTGCGTTATGAAACTTTTTGTACACCTAGGCCATGGGTTTGTCCATTGGATTGTACTTTAAGTTTACTCAACATATTTGTTTGGGTGGGGTGTAGAGCTTCTCAAGTGGGGAGCCTCAGGAAAAAATTGGTGCACCTCTACCGTAACTGCGTCTCCTCCCCCTCCGTCTCCAGGCCTAAACTCCGATCCACCCTCGATGCATACTACGAGCGGGGTACGTAGCACGTTGTGTGGCCGCAATATTTCTAACCGGAGGCAGGCTACGGAAGATATGCATTTTTAATTGTCTGGGGATCCTTTCCTGGGGACCTCTATACCCCGCAAAACAACTGACTTTGTGAAAACGGAAAGTGCAACCCCATGAACAGTCTCACGGTCTAGAATTTAAACAAATGACCGTTGACCTTGACTTGTCTGAGGATCATTCCTCTGAGAAGCGCTCCATACCCCGCCCAGCAACTGACTTTGTGAAAACGGCAAGTACAACCCCATTATCAATCCCACGACCTTCAATAAAAACGATAACTATTGGAAACAACAATCGGTTCCCTACGATTTTGCGTTGCTCCTCGGTCGAGGGGACCCGTTCGTCATACATACGTAGGTGCGTCCAGAACGTGCTACCCGAATCGTAGTACGAGTCACCGACGAGACTCCTCCTCAAACGAGGACGCATGCAACGGTAGAGGTGCACCATTTTATCTCTGGGACTCCTCGCTTGGGGAGCCCCATACTTTACCCAAGACGCGTGCTACGATAGAGGTAGCACTTTTCGGCTTTTTCGTTTCTGAACGACGGGGCTCCTTAACCCCAAATCGTCGGAATACCATTCTTGTTTTGCGATATGATTTGTTTGGTATACCTAAGACATAGGTTTTGTTTATCGGGTTGCAGTTTCATTCTTCTCAAAAATCAGTTTTCGGGTGAGGTTAAGAGCTCCTCAAGTGAGGAGCCCGAAAAACCAAAGTGGTGCACGTCTACCGTAGCACTTTTTGTCTGAGACGTTTTTGTTTCTGAATGACGGGGCTCCTTAACCCAAATTTGTCGAGGTGCCATTCTTGTCTTGCAAATACTATTTTTGTGTACCTAGGCCATGTGTTTGTTCATGGGGTTGCACTTTTTGTCTACTCAAAAATCAGTTTGTGGGTCAAGTACAGAGCTCCTCAAGTGAGGAGCCTCAGAAATATACTGGTGCACCTCTATCGTAGCATGTGTCCTCTGAGGAACTGCCAAACACCGTCGGAACCCCTTTGTTGTTGAACAATGTTATCTCGCGATATGCCTAGACCATGAGATGGTGTATTGGGCTTTCTGTAGGTTATGTATTTTTCACAGCCGGTGATTGAGTTGGATGCTGCTGTATATAAAAATCCTCAAGTGGAGCCTTCACAAAATATTGTGTTACCCTTATGGTTACACGTGTCGACGTTTGGTACGATACGAAGGGTTAGCATTTTTCGGCCAAAACATTTCCGACTGACGAGGCTGCTCAACAGAAGAACTACTCATCGTTGTTCAACGTTTACAGATATCGGACGTACGCTACGGTAGAGGTGTACCAATTGTGTTCTAAGTCTCTTCACTTGAGGAGATCCATACCTCTCTCAAAACCTGATTTGGCGAAAACAAAACGTGGTACTCGATGAACAATCCCACGGCCTAGGCATACAACGAAAATTATTGCTACACAATACTGAATTTCTGACGATTTTGGGTTAAGGAGCCCCGTCATCCAGAAAAATGGTCAGCCAAAAGGAGCTACCTCCATTGTAGCACGCGTCCTCAGTACTTGTATGCCTAGGCCATGGGAATGACCGTCCGGTTGCACTTGCAGATTTTGTCACAATCCCGGTTTAGGCTCGGTACGGAGCTCTTCAAATGCGAAGCCCGAGAGTATTAGGGTGCATCTCTATCGTTTAAAAAACACGCGTCATCCACCCCCTTGCAACATGGAGCCGCTCTCCTCCTAGTTGACTTGAGGACTGCCGTACAGACTCTGCACGCTCGTCGCTTGGGGCAGTGAAGAATCCGCTGTCGAAAGACGAAGCAAAAGTGGAGACCACGCGTGTGCGAACTTCTTCGAGCGCTACCGGTGAGCTGGCGCAAGCGTTCACCCTTCTGCCACTGGAAACGGCAAGCTCGGCGCATTTGTTCAGCTTCGCTGATAGGCAGACCACTGTGTAACCCTTCTTTGTGAACCTGTTAACGGACGGATGGCAAGAAGCACGGGGCCGCGGCTTTGTGTACAGTACTGTTCAGATGGCGCTGATATGCGATGGATGAATATGACCCAACAGCCACACTAGGCTGGGACCTAGGCTCTGCAACACACACAGTGCGCAGTATGAGGAATATGTTGCATTTAAGATGTCTTTATTATGTCGTCCCGGAAGGATGTAGGCCACGGCAAGGGGAAAGGTGGAGTGAGCGTGTTGGTCAACTCTCCACAGGTCATTAAAAACTGCTCCTACTGTAGTCGACTACTATAAATCTCCTCGTAGCACCTACTCGTGCATACTCCGTGGGAGTCTACTCGTGTACGATATCACGAGAAACTCTCTGTAACTGATATCACGAGAAACTCTCTGTAACTGTAGCTCCGTGACTCTCCGTATGTAACCACAACTAATTGTTGGGCTGTTCGGTGAGACAAGCTATATGGAACACCCTCCCTGACGTAGGATTAACTAACAAGCCTCAAACAAATAAATAGAACATCAAACAACAAACAACATTCACAAACAACAACGTTGTCGGGAAATTATTGTATTCCTACCAGAAAATCGCCGTGTTTCTCAAAACTCTGCCTTCCAATAGCCTTCGTGAGAATATCCGCGTGTTGGTCTTTCGTCCGGAGATACTTAACCGATAAGTCTCCATTCCCTACCAACTCGTGCAGGAAGTGGTACCTTGCGTCGATGTGCTTGCTGTTGGACGAGCTCAAAGGGGTTTTGACCAAGTAGATCGCCGCTTTGTTGTCTTCAAGCACGCCAATACTCGGCGACCCCAGACTGAGCATCAAGAACACCAACACTCCTCTCATATAAAGGGCTTCCCTCACCCCGTCGGCCATTGCTACGTAGTCCGCCTCAGTGATGGATAGGGTGACGCACTTCTGCGTCCTAGAGAACCAAGACACGGGTGTAACTCCGCAACAGATAGCTACACCAGAAACCGAACGCCTACCGTCGGCCCCGTGGGCGTAGTCCGCGTCCATGTACATCTCTAGGTCGTATTCTACCTGCACATCTTCCAAGTTGCCATCCCTTCTAACCGTCAGGCCCAAGTGAGCCGTACCGTTCAAGTACTGTAGAATCTTCCTAGCCGTCTTCACGTGTACTTCCTTTGGGTCGTACGAGAATCGCGCAATTGCTCACACTGCGTTGGAGATGTCCGGTCTCATCTGGTTCGAAACCCACATTAGACTTTCCACCGTTTCGCGGAACTTCGCGTCCACCACAGTTTCCTCGTCACTCTCACGTGCCCGAGGTCCAACGAACGTGAAGCGGGGATTGGGCATGTTTTTGTGATACCGAAACGTTCGACAACATTCCGAATAAATTGAATTTGCACAATCTTCAGCGTTCCCTTCTCGCGATCTCTCTTGTACTCGCTACCCATGTGCCACGTAACCTCACCGAGATGTTTCGAAGGGAATCCCTTATTAAGACCTGCCACTACCGAATATGTGACCTCTTTGGTCGCTGCGATCTTGAGGTCATCCACGTGGACCACCAATATCTCTGCTACCTCGTCATTCACTATCAGCCGAAACACGCACGGGTCTATCAAGCATAGCTCAAAAACCACACTCACTCGACCAAGGTTAACGACAGTAGCTTATACCACGAACGACCAATTCTGCGTCTGCCCGTAAAGGGCCTTGTTGAGCCCGACAACCTTACCCGACAACCGCCAACACCCAGGCGTCAATCTAAGAAAAATGTCAGTATCCAATTCCGACTGAATAAAGGCCTGCTTAACGTCCAAGTGCCTCAAGTTCAAGTCAAGTTTACATGCCATTGCAGCTACAAGTCTATTAGACGTGGTTGATGCAGTGGGGGCAAAATTATCGAAGTAATCAATTCCTTCTACTTGGCTGTATCCCATAGCTACTATTCTCGCTTTAGCTTTGTCAATCATGCCATGTTCGTCATCTTTCCACTTCATGACCTACTTCGAATTCACAACATTACTGCCCTCGGGAACTTCAGCAATCTCATCAAACGTTCCGGCGGCTTCTAGTCCATCAAACTCCACGTCCATTGTCTCCATCCAAACGTCCGAATGCTTTGACGAGCATGCCGTGGAGTACGACGTTGGTTCCGGTTCCGCCTCTCTGACAAGGCAGTCCGGGACCGTCGGCTTCTCACGTCCTGCGTCTTTCGCCGCCAGTAGCGCCTGGAATATACGACCTCCTTCACAAGGCCCGATCGTACTGACCAGCCCCGCTGCCGCTCCCAGGTTGAGCGCCCTGGTCTGCGCTCTAGTCCTTCCCTCCCGAATCTCTTCACCATCGCCCGGTCCTGACATATGCGCTCCAAGTTGGCGCGCAGCAGTCCGGGCCGCAGTCGGGGTCGGAGCTCTATCAACGGAGGATGATGCATCGCTCCCGTCCCGAGAATGAGGTTTCGCTGTCGGGCGGTTCACTGCTGACCGTTAATGAATCGTTCAGCTCCGCACTGTCGGCTTGGAAATCGCCGCCAGCTGGCATCATCGGAGATACTGCACAGAGTTGATGAGGAATTCCCCTCCCCAATATCGGCAGTGGAGTCGTCGGGGCGGACTCACAGTCATCCATCCCTCCCGACTCCGGCGCTTCTTCTAGGTCCATCGTCCCTCTCTGCTCCGGCATCTCCGGCAGCGGGATTAACGGAGCTCCTGTACTAAGCGTCGCCTCCCAGGTGACGTCCCTCGTCTTCACCACCTTGTTCTCCCGCGTGAGCACTCTCAAAGAGTCACTTGGGTGGTCGATGCCTGGCCCGAGGTAAACGCGGCTCTCGGCCCGTGGGTGCGACTTCGATGGGCGATCCCAGCGGCAGTACGCTGGGGGAAAGAACGGGTGCGGCGAAGCAGGTGCGACAGTCCCGTATCGCATTTCGTGCGGCGACTTCTTTCCAGGGTTTGCGGTGGCCGCGGTATGATTCAGGGCGTCGCAAGCACAGTGCAACGCTTCCGCCCACAGGGATTTAGTCGGCCGCAGTATGGACGTGGGGAAATATGATGGGCGCTTGGATGCACGCGGCCAGACCCGCGTTCTGGATGATACCTAGCGCTCTCTCTACAACACCGTTCTGCTTAGGGCTGTCGGCGTTAGTGAATTCCTGCTTGATGCAAAACTGTTTGCATACTTCTCCAAAATCACCCCCGGGGGGGGGGGGGGGGGGGGGGGGGGGGGGGGGGGGGGGGGGGGGGGGGGGG
>JAYJMJ010264339.1:0-34641 GCA_036873875.1 Laminaria ephemera | reverse complement strand
TCTAATATTGTTGTAAACTCTGCTACAAAGCTTTCTAAACGCATAATATAACGCCCTAGCTCTGTTGACACTTTGTTGTAAGCAATAACTGCAGGAATAGCCGCAAGTAAGCCAATTGCTGTTGCTAATAAAGCTTCTGCAATACCAGGTGCAACAACTGCAAGTGATGTATTTTTAGTTGCTCCAATTGTTGTAAATGAGTGCATAATACCCCAAACAGTACCAAGTAACCCTAAGAATGGAGCTACTGAACCTACTGTTCCTAGTAAAGGAAGCATTTTTTCTAGTCTGTCAATTTCACGAGTCATAACTACAGACATAACTTGAGCAACACGTTCTTTAACACCTACTTGTAAAATACCAACTACTTCAGCATCTTTATCTTGTGCTTGCTCCCATTCTCGTAAACCTGTAACAAAAACTTTTGCCATTGGATGGTCTGTTTCTTCAGGTTTTACACCACGGTATAATTCTTGTAAGTTATGTTGGCCCCAAAAAGCTTCTTCAAACTTATCAGCTCTTTTCCTCATAATATTTAACGAGCGCATTTTATCAAAAAATACTGCCCATACTAAAACAGATAAACCTGCTAAAACAATCATAATGAATTTAACAAACCAAGTAGCTTGAAAAAATAATGAGAATAAATCAAATTGATTTGCTGCGTCAATAGTTGGAGTCATGAATATATTACCTTTTATATAGTGTTATTTTTGAATAATTTTTTAGTTTTACCTTATGTTGCAAAGATAGCACATTTTGCAAAGGATTTCAATTATATTCTTGTAAAAAAGATTCAAAAGTGTATAATAACGAAAGACTTATAATAAAGAATTATAATAATAATTTACATAAGAAAACTATTACATAAAAATTAGGAATATTACATGAATACAAGAGTAAGATTTGCACCAAGCCCAACGGGTAAAATACATATTGGTAACACAAGAACAGCCCTATTAAACTACCTACATGCAAGAAGCAAGGGTGGTACTTTTATTTTAAGAATTGAAGATACTGATTTAGACAGAAATGTTGAAGGTTCAGAAGCAAATTTAATTGAAGACCTTAAGTGGTTAGGCATTGTTGAAGATGAAGGTGTTGTTGCAGGTGGTGATTATGCTCCATATAGAGACAGCCAAATTATCGCAACTGGTATTTATGAAGAAGTTATTGCTGATTTAAAAGCTAAAGGCTTTTTATATGAATGTTTTGTATCTCCTGAAGAATTAGACATTATGAGAAAAATTCAAACTTCTCAAAAACAAGCTCCTAAATATGATAATAGACACAGAAATTTATCTGAAGATGATAGAGCTAAATATTTAGCTGAAGGCAGAACTCCTGTTTTAAGATTTAAAATGCCAGATAAAGAAATTTCATGGGATGACTTAGTAAGGGGCCCTGTTAAATTCCACACATCTAATTTAGGTGGAGACCCTATTGTTGTTCGTTCATCTGGAATTCCTGTTTTTGCTTTAGCAAATGCAATTAATGATGAATTACACAAAGTAAGCCTTGTTATAAGAGGTGAAGACCACACTGCAAATACTGCACAACAAATGGCAATATATGAAGCTTTAGGTTATGATGTTCCACAAATGGCTCATACTCCTATGTTATTAGATTCTGATGGCTCAAAACTTTCAAAACGTTTAGGTTCTTTAGGTATTCGTGATCTTAAAGCACAAGGTTATTTCCCACAGGCTATTACAGGTTTCTTAGCTAGTTTAAGCATGGGTTCAGATGCACCAGTTGCTGCACAAATGGCTGACTTAGCTGCAAAATTTGACTTATCAAAAATGGGTCGTAATTCTGCAAAATTTGATATTGAGCAAGTTAAACGCTTAAATGCTCAATTTATCCAAACACTAAGCTATGATGATGCTAAACCTTATTTAGATGGATTTATGCCTGAAAATGATTTTACAGATGAAAAGCTAAACCAATTCTGGGAAGTTATTAAAAAGAATATTACTCTACTTGCAGATATTAAAGCAGAGTTTGACTCATGCTTTAATAGTAAAGGCGATGAAACTTTAGCAGATGAAGATAAAGAGTTTATTGCACAAGCAATTACTGCTTTACCAGAATCATTTAATGAAAATACTTGGAAAGAATTAACTTCTACACTAAAAGAATCTACAGGTAGAAAAGGTAAAGGCTTATTTATGCCATTACGTATTTCAATTACTGGTTTTGCACATGGCCCTGAAATGGCTCCACTATTAAACCTTATGGGTGCTGATATTGTTAAAGAAAGAATGATAAATTCTATTAAGTAATTAATATTAAAACAAATTATAGTAAACCGCTTTTAAAGGCGGTTTATTTTTTATACTAATACTATATATAGACATACATTCAACTTAACTATTGATTTATATATACATAAATATTATATTAATAGCACAACAAAACTTTTAACTGGAATATATATGTGCCACTTATGTGAAAATATTGCACGCAATAGCTTATTAATTGTAGCAACTCAACTAAGTGCGGGGCTATCACCTGATACTATATCTAAAAATATTTTAGATAAACTTAAAGCTGGTAAAAAATCTGCACTAAATCATCAAAAAACTAATGATAACCTAATTAAGGTATATAACCACTTAATTAATGAATTGGAAGGCTTGGATTTAAAAGCTATATTACATAGTTTAACTGAGGAATCCTTGTAATGATGATTTATTACGAAAAAAACCACCTAATTTACAGGTGGTTTTTTTATTTGTTTATAACTTATATATAATTTAGATACTGTCTAAATCTTCACCTATTAGTTTTTCAGCAAGTAGCTCATTCATATTATCTTGAACAATTTCTTTAAACTTATCTTCTAAGCTTAATCTTGTTGAGTCTAAATCCTCTTTAATAGTTAGTGTATCAAGTTTACTTTCAACCTCATTAACATAACTTAGTAGCTTATTATACTCTAACTGCGGAAGTTTATTAGTATTTAATAAATTTTTACTTGCTTGGATTACTTGCTCAAGCTCTACTTTAGAATTTGTAAACTCTCGTTTATTAACATCATCTTTTGCATTAAAAATAGAATCTTTTAACATTTTTAAGCTATCTTCTGTTGAAATTTCAGATTCAATTGTAATTTCTTGTTCTACACCTGTAGTTTTTTCAACAGCTTTTACTTTTAGTATTGAATTCTCATCAAGCATAAAGCTAATTTGAATTTTTGGCATTCCTGCAGGCATTGTAGGAATGCCTTTTAAAATTAATTTGCCTAAAAGTTTATTATCAGCAACCATCTCACGCTCACCTTGGTAAACATTAACTGCTAATGATGTTTGACCATCTTTAAATGTGCTAAAGTTTTGCCCCTTAGATGTTGGAATTGGAGTATTTCTTTCAATAATTCTTTCAAAAATACCGCCCATAGTTTCTATACCTAAGCTAATTGGGTTAACATCAAGTAATAAAATATCGCTATTTTTATTTAATAACTTATCAGCTTGGATTGCAGCACCTTTTGCAACTATAGTTTCAGGGTTTAAATCATCAAAAATTTCAATATTAAAGCTTTTGCTTAATGCTTTTTTAATAATCGGCATTTTTGTGCTACCGCCTACTAATACTATTCCGTTGATTTCTTCAACTTGTGAATCACCAATTGCTTTATTAATAATATTTATTGTTTTATCAATTAAAGGCTTTGTTATTTGAATAAAATCATTTTCAGATAATTTATATTCTATACCTTCAAAAGTTTCTTTAGCTATATTATCAGTACTTAGTTGGTGTTTTAAGCTTTTTGCAATATTAAAAAATTCGTAATTATCTTGCATATTAAAATGTTTAGAAATTTCTAAATCAAAATCATCTCCGCCTAGTTCAACATCACCTAATGTTGACTTAACTTGGAATATACCTTCAATAAGTTTTAAAACTGAAACATCAAATGTTCCACCACCTAAATCATAAACCACATAATTACCTTTAGTGTTATTTTCTAAACCGTAAGCAAGTAAAGCTGCAGTTGGCTCATTTATAAGCCTTAAAGCCTCAATACCAGCTATTTTAGCAGCTTTTATAGTTGATTGGCGCTCAATATCACTAAAAAATGCAGGCACTGTTATAACAGCTTGTGTTAAGTCTTCATCTTTATTATTTTTAAATAAAGATTTTAAATTAGCTAATATAACCGCACTTATTTCTTCAGCTGTGTAATTGCCTGTTAAAGTTTTAAGCTTTGCTCTATTATCTTCTTCAATTATTTCTAAATTTGAATGGATTTTACTAGCTTTTGAATCAGCATAATTTTTACCCATTAATCTTTTGATAGATTTAATTTCTAAAACTTTTCCATCACTACCGATTTTATTAACTACACTTGGCTGTAGCGGGCTATTATCTTCATCTACTACTAATTTAATTTTACTATCAGCGATATAAGCAACAACACTATTTGTTGTTCCTAAATCAATCCCTATTGCTGTAGTTTTATTAACTTTTTTATGAGCAGGCTCTTGTATTTGGTATAATTGTTCTGACATAATTTTAACCCATATGTTTTAATGATTTGCTAAAGAACATAACTTTTGCTAAGTTTTGCTTTATTTTAAGCTCGTCATTATTATCAATTTCTAATTTTAAAGCTTCTAATGAGCTATTAATTTTTGCTCTAATTTCATCTTTATAAGTGTTTATTAAAGTAGGATTATCTAAAAACTGTTCTTGAATATCTAATAAAAACATTAATTCATCATTACTTAAGTAAGATTGAACTTCTTTATCTGTTAATTTAATACCTTTTTGATCTAAATAATACTCAATTAATTTAGATTTATTTGATAAAACATCATAAGCATCATTAATTAAAATTGTAGTTTCTACTGCTTTTAGCTGATCATCAACAGATTGTGCATTATCAGGGTGATATTTTTTTTGTAACAGTAAATATTTAAGATCTAAATCATCATTATTTATTGCATATACTGGTTTTATTTCAAACAGTTCAAAGTAATTCATTAACTTGCTCGCTTTAAGTTATTATTATTTATATTACAGGTATTTAAGATTATTACTTAAAGTGAGTATATTATACGAAAAATGACTCTCCGCAACCACATTCGCCTTTTTTATTAGGGTTTATAAATACAAAACCATCTTCTAAATCAGTTTGCTTATAATCAACTTCTAAACCAAATAAATATATTAATGATTTATTATCAATAACTAGCTTAATACCTTTAGACTCGATAGTTTCATCGCCTAATTCTACTTCACTTGCAAATTCAACTTTATATGATACACCTGCGCAACCTTTTGTTCTTGTACCAAGACGAATGAACTCATACTTGCCATCTTGTGATGCAAGCAGAGTTGTCATTTTATCTGCGGCTTTTTGGGTTAGTGCAATAACATCCATAAGTCTATTCTTCGCCTTGTTTTTCTTTATAATCTTTAATTGCTGATTTAATAGCTTCTTCTGCTAAAATTGAACAATGTACTTTTACAGGAGGAAGAGCTAATTCTTCAACAATTGTGCTATTTTTAAGTTCTACTGCTTCATCTAAAGTTTTACCTTTAAGCATTTCTGTAGCTAATGATGAAGATGCAATTGCTGAACCGCAACCAAATGTCTTAAATTTAGCATCAATAATTTTATTATCTTCTACTTGGATTTGTAGTCTCATAACATCACCACATGCAGGCGCGCCTACTAAACCAGTACCAACGTTTTCGTTTTCTTTATCTAAAGTACCAACGTTTCTTGGGTTTTCGTAATGATCTATAACTTTTTCTGAATATGCCATTTTAATTATTCCTTTTAATATTTGTATTAATTTATGTGTTTAGTTTAAAATTTAGTTTAATTTGTATTGATTGGCTTTTTATTTTTTTTAATATCCAAGTTTACTAATAAGTATACGAAATATTTAAAAATATAAAAAATATTTAAATTAATGCCCGCCGTGGTCATCATTCCATTCAATTTTGCTTAAATCTATGCCTTCTTTAAACATCTCCCATAGTGGGCTTAAATCTCTTAGTTTATTAACTTGCTTAATAATTGTTTCAACTGCTGTGTCAATTTCTGCTTTAGTAGTGAAACGACCGATACCAAATCTAATTGATGTATGAGCTAAATCATCTCCTTTACCCATTGCTTTTAATACATATGAGCTTTCTAATGATGAAGATGTACAAGCTGAACCTGATGATACTGCTAAACCTCTAATTGCCATCATTAGTGATTCACCTTCAATAAATGCAAATGAAAGGTTTAAATTGCCTGGTATGCCGCCTTCAATTGTACCATTAAGGTAAACTTCTTCAAGGCTTTCATTTAATTTTTCAAACATATATTGTTTATACTCAGTTAAACGCTTGTTTTCTTCAGCCATTTCTAATTTAGCAATACGAGATGCCTCACCAAAACCAACTACTAGTGGAGTTGATAATGTACCTGAACGCATTCCTCTTTCATGTCCACCACCGTGGATTAGCGGAGTAAGACGTACTCTTGGTGATTTTCTTCTAACATATAAAGCACCAACACCTTTAGGTCCGTAAATTTTATGTGCTGAAATACTCATTAAATCAATGTTCATTTCGTTAACATCTAATTCAACTTTACCAAATGCTTGTGCAGCATCTGTATGGAAAAATACGCCTTTTTCTTTACAAATTTTACCAATTTCTTTTAAGTTTTGGATTGTACCACTTTCGTTATTTACAGCCATTATTGATACTACTACTGTTTTATCAGTAATAGATGCCTTTAATTCTTCTAAATTAACAAAGCCTTCTTCATCAACATTTAGTACTGTAAGGTCTTTACCGATAGATTTTAAATATCTTGCTGTATCAATAACACATTTATGTTCAGTTGATACTGTAATTAAATGGTCACCTTTTGATTTGTAAAAATCCATAACACCTTTTAATGCTAAGTTGTTTGACTCAGTTGCACCTGATGTAATGATGATATCTTTTGCATCAGCATTAATTACTGAAGCGATATGCGTTCTAGCTTGTTCAACAGCATCTTCACTTTCCCACCCGTAGGCATGTGTTCTTGATGCAGCGTTACCAAAGAATTCATTAAAATATGGCATCATTGTTTCTAGTACTCTAGGATCTACTGGAGTTGTTGACTGATAGTCCATATAAATTGGCATGTCTAATCTTTTTTTCATAATGCTTACTTTCTTATTTGTTGTGTATTTAATTATTAAAATTTATTATTTTTATTTTAATTAGCTTGTAATATTTTCGTATGCTTTTAAAAAGTCATCAACTTCTTCTTTAGTTGACTTATACCCTAGTGATATTCTTATACCACATTTAGCTAAACTAGGCTCTACACCTAAGGCAGTTATAACTGATGATTCTTTTACGTCTCCACTTGAGCAAGCCGAACCTGCTGAAACACATATATCATTCATATCAAATGCAATAATTTGTGTTTGTGAGTCTAACCCTGGTGTTATTATAAAGCTTGTATTATCTACTCTATTAGTATCATAACCTACTATAATAGATTTAGGATTTATTTTTTTAACTTCTTGTTCTAGGTAATCTCTTAGTTGCTTTATTGTATCTCTTGCATTAGATAGATCTTTAACTACTTGTTCTACTACATGTAAAGTTGATAATGCTAATACGTTCTCTGTACCTGCACGACGCCCTCGCTCTTGTGAGCCACCATGTAATAAAGCTGGTAGATTAACTTTGCCATCAGTAAGCACTATCCCTATACCTTTTGCTAATGAAACCTTATGAGTAGATAGAGTCATTAAGCTAACACCTAAGTCTTTATAATCTAGTTCTGTTTTACCCCATGCTTGGATTGCATCTGTATGTACAAGACAATTATACTTATTACAAATCTCTACAGCTTTTTTAACATCTTGTATAATACCTGTTTCACTATTTACATTACTTAATGATAATAAACCATATTCACCTGTTTTTAGTAATTGCTCTAATGCATCATAATCAATTGATGTACCTAGTAAAGGAACTGTATTAACCTTATAGTTAATTGAAGCTAAACCCTCTACTACATTAGTTACACTTGGGTGTTCTAGCTTAGTAGTTAATATACCCTTACCATTTGCTACACTTGCATAACCTTTTAATATAAGATTGTTACTTTCAGTACCAGATGATGTGAATATAACTTGCTCAGGGCGAATATCAAAACACTGCGCTACTTCATAACGAGCATTATCTACTACCATACGAGCTTTTAAGCCCATCTTATGTGTTGATGATGGATTACCCACTATATCACATGTATCTATTATTTGCTTTTTAGCTAAATCATGTAATGGTGTTGTGGCATTGTAATCAAAATATTTTGTTGTCATAATTTTTATCTACTAACCTGCAATGTTTCTACATGTGTGTTTTGTTCTATCATACTCTGGTAAGTTTTGGCTTAATACCATTGCAAGAGTAATATCACTCATAAATGTATCTATATGATTTGCTAAGCTCATCCATAAATCATGCGAATTACATTTTTGCCCTCTAACACAGTTAGCTTCTCCGCCACATCTTGTAACTAGTATTGCTTCTTCAACTGCTGATGTAACTTGACGAAGTCTAATATCTGATAAATCTTTAACGATAGTATAACCACCGCCTGGCCCTCTTGAGCTTTTAACTAAGTCTGCTTTTCTTAATTTTGCAAACAGTTGCTCAAGATAAGATAAAGATATATCTTGTCTTTTTGAAATTTCTGATAGACTCACAGGTCTAATACCATTATCTGTTTCTTGTAACTGAGCAAGCTCTAGCATAGCCATTATACTATATCTACCTTTTGTTGATAATTGCATTGTTTTTTCCTTATATATTTTTTGAATAACCATTTCGCCAGGTCAACTATTACCTATATAATAACCTTTTTTATAATAAGGTCAATACTTTTTTTTAAAATTTTGCTTTTTTACATATTTATGTTATTATAAATTAATGAAAAAATGCTTTAATTTTTAATGGGCAATTTCATTATAGATATATAAAAATAAATATTAATAAAATAAAAATAATAAACAAATATAAGGATAGGTATATAAATAACATGTCTAACATAACATTCCAAGGACCAGCAGGTAGAATCGAAGCAATGTTTTTTGAAAATAAGGACGTAGTTGATGCACCTATTGCTGTTGTTTTACATCCCCACCCATTACATGGTGGAACTATGAATAACAAAGTTACTTACAAATTATACGAATCTTTTGCTAAAAACGGTTTTTCAGTTTTAAGATTTAACTACCGTGGTGTTGCTCACTCTGAAGGTGATTTTGATAATGGTAAAGGTGAGCTTAACGATGCAGCCGCTGCTTTAGATTGGATTCACAATTTAAAACCTCAAGCTAAACAAATTTGGATTGCAGGTTTTAGCTTTGGCGCTTGGATTACTATGAGACTTATTATGAGAAGACCTGATATTGATCACTTCTTATGTGTTGCACCTCCTATTGGAAACAAGGACTATGATTTTTCATCATTTAACTTATGCCCAGCTGATGGTTTAATTGTTTCTGCTGAAAATGACGATATTGTTGACCATAAAGATGTTGAGGCATTTTTAAAGCAAGTTCAAAGAGTAGATGATGCTAAAATTCATTACGCTATGGTTAAGCAAGCAGAGCATTTATTCCCTGATCATTTAGACCAATTAAGTAAAATTGCTGACCAATATATAAGATTAAATTTAAATAAGCCTGCTTAAAACTTGACTTAGTACAGTATTTTTTATATAAATTAGTTACGATTTAACTTTTATATAAAAAACCACTAGGAATATTCTAGTAGCTGAATAAGGCTATTAGTTATTTAAATTATTTATGAAAAATAATTGCAAGATAACTCTGAAAACTTTACAAGAAGATGTTTATTTAATTAATTACTTATTAAGTGCAAGAGAAATCATTAAACATCATCGTTCTGATAATGCATTTGTTGCAAGCAGTAAAAAAGCAAGTAAATCTTTGCAAAAATATGGTTATATATGTCCTAAAGGTGGCCTTATATTAAATGGCAATACAGCAGACTATATAAATGACTTAGTTGCAGAGCATAAAGCACTGCAAAACTAACATTAATCAAGAATTAAAATCGAATAATAAAATAGTCCATAATAATGGGCTATTTTTTTTGTTTTACTATTGACATTATAGCTAATTAGGTATATTTATAATTTATATCCTACCTTCCTTTTTTTATGGAGATTTACAATGGAACTTAATCCTTCTGAATTACAATTAACTGCCTTTGGCGAAACTGTAGAACCTAATGCTATTGCTACAATAATGAGATATTGCTCTAAAGATTTTTTTCAAGAACCTAGAGATGGGTATTTACACATTGAAGAACAGTTTTTTTGGGCAATGCATAAAATGAACTTTTCATCTTACTTATTATATGGTGATGATGAAACTGCCATTAGCCATTATAGTGTTGATGTTGTTAAAAAAATTCAAACAATTCTTTTTACTGATCGTGAAAACTTAGATCAATTACCAAAGAGTATTCAGTCATTAGTTATTGCTTATTATATCGCTATAAAATCATTAGGTGATTCTAAGCTTAATATTAAATGTGAGTTATTTCTATCTATGTCTGACCAAATTAAAACCTTGGCTGAAAACTTTAAAATTACCGATGTTGAAGCTTGTAAATTAGACTCGACAAACCCAAGTTTATCTGTTGCATAAACTTTAAACCAGCTCTAGAATGCTATGTTTTATTGAAATAATGATAAAATCAATTAAACTCTAGCTATTGCGAAAAAGCCCTACTTAAACGTAGGGCTTTTTATTTTTGTGTTTTATGCTATAATAATTAAACTAAAATATAATAATAAAATTATTCATTTGGAGACTATACTCATGAAGTTATCAAAAATTATTAAAAGCATTACTAACGTACATGTTAGTGATTGCGATATAACAAGTATTACATTAGATAGTAGACTAGCAAAAGAAGGCTTTTTATTTTGTGCTGTTAAAGGCCATAACCTTGATGCAAGGCAGTTTATTAATAATACATTAAGTAATAATGTTAGTGCTGTATTAGCTGACTCTGACTTATCAGAAGACTACTTAGAAATTAAAGATGGCGTTCAAATTATTTATATAACTAACTTAAATAGCAAACTATCACAAATTGCTAGTACGTTTTATGACAATCCGTCATTAAAAAGCCAAGTAATTGGCGTTACAGGTACCAATGGTAAAACCACAATAGCTCAACTAACTAGCCAATGGGCTACATTACTTGGTAAAAAAGCTGCAAGTATGGGTACTATTGGCAACGGATTTTATGATGAATTAATTCCTTCAGAAAATACCACAGGTAGCCCAATTAATATTCAAGAAAATTTAAATAACTACACAACAAATAAAGCTGATTTAATAACTTTAGAGGTTTCATCTCATGGGTTAATACAAAACAGAATTAAATCAATTGACTTTAACGTTGTTGCTTTTACTAATTTAACACAAGATCATTTAGACTATCACCATACTATGCAAGAATATTTTGAAGCTAAAAAGCTACTTTTTACAAGTTTTAATGCTCAGTATAACGTTATTAATATTGATGATATCTGGGGGCAAAAACTTACTGATTCTATTGCTAATAAATCTTCAATTATAGCAATATCATCTAAAAACAACCCAAGCTATATTAGTACTTATGACAATTACATTTATGCTGAGTCTATAAAATATACAAATAAGGGTACATTAATTAATATAAAATCTAATTATATCAATGCATCTGTTAACATTAGCCTTGTTGGCCCATTTAATGTTAGTAACTTTCTTATTGCACTAGGTTGTATGGTTGGTGCAGGCTATGATATTAACGATTTAATTAACTCAGCTGATAAACTTACACCCGTTATAGGGCGAATGGAAGTATTTAAGCAAATTAAAATGCCTACAATTATTATTGATTACGCTCATACTCCAGATGCTTTAGAAAAAGCTTTACAAGCTTGTAGAATACATTGTGAAGGCGATTTATGGTGTATATTTGGCTGTGGAGGAGATCGTGATGTTAAAAAACGACCTTTAATGGGGCGTATTGCACAAGAAAACTCAGACCATATAATTATAACTGATGATAACCCAAGATCAGAAGACCCATCTATAATAATAAATGATATTAAAGTTGGAGTTAACAGCTTACACCCTATTACAACTATTCATGATAGATTTAAAGCATTAGAATATGCATTTGAAAACTCAAAAGAAAATGATATAATACTTGTTGCAGGTAAAGGACATGAAGACTACCAAATTATACATGGTAAAACTATTCAATGTTCAGATAGAGATAATGCAATTGAAATTTTAAGATTAAAATAATAAAGGTTAAAATAATAATATGAACACTTTACAATCTTCTAATACTATTACAGTAATTGGCCTTGGTAAAACAGGAATTAGCCTTTTAAAATATTTAAAAAAGACTTTTCCTCTTGATAAAATAAATGTTATTGATACAAGGGATAATCCTGCAAATATCAATGATGTACCTCAAGGTGTTAATATAACTACAGGCGGGTTAAACCAAAATATATTAAATAATTCTAACTTAATTATCGCAAGCCCAGGTATTGACTTAAGACAACCTGAGTTTATAATTGCTAATCAACATGGGTCAAATATTATTGGTGATGTAGAATTTTTTGCTCAAGAGCTAAAACGCTTACAACTATTTCCTAAAATTGTAGCTATTACTGGATCAAACGGTAAAAGCACAGTTACAACGCTTTGCTATAATGCGTTAAAAGATCAAAATAAAAATGTTGCTATGGGTGGTAATATTGGTATCCCAGTATTTGATATTATAAATGATGATTATGATTATTATGTTTTAGAATTATCTAGTTTCCAACTTGAAACAGTAAAATCTTTACATACAGTTTCATCAGTTCATTTAAACTTAAGCCAAGATCACCTTGATAGATATGATTCAATGGATCAATATAACCTTGCAAAACATAATGTGTTTAACAATACTCAAAATGCTATTTATAATATTGATGATTTAAATACCAAACCTCTTAATTTAATAGAATCAAGTAACTTAGTTAGTTTTTCAGGTTTAAGCAATGCAAACTATACTCTAGATCATTGTGAGAATACTAAGTTAATTCATAATAAAGAAGCTATACTCTCAGAAAATGATATTAAACTTGTTGGACAACATAATTTAACCAATATACTAGCAACCTTTGCATTATTAGAACCTTTAGGCTTAGATTTTGAAAAAACAAAACAAACTATTAAAAATTTCCCCGGTTTAAAACACCGTTGCCAAGTTGTAAAAAATGTTAATAATATTAAATGGGTTAATGACTCTAAGGCAACTAACTTAGGTAGTGTTATTGCTTGCTTGGGTGGCTTAAAAGTAAAAAACAAACTACATTTACTTATGGGTGGTGATGCTAAAGGTGCTGATTTAAGCCCTTTAAAAAAATATTTAAAAAGGTTTAATTGCCAACTATATTGCTTTGGTAAAGACCAATCTTTAATTTCTAATTTAGATACTACTGCTAAAAGCTTTACCACAATGGAAGAGGCAATTGAAGATCTACGCCCTATTTTAGAATCTGGCGATATGGTTTTATTATCTCCTGCTTGTGGAAGTATTGATCAGTTTAAAAGTTTTGAAGAACGTGGTTTAATTTTTGAACAACTAGCCAACAAATAAACTATTTATTATATTTATATTGACAGGGTTACCAAAATTTATTATTTTGAGTAATCCTTTTATAACTTTTAAATACTCATGCAAATTAAACATTATCATGAACATATATACTATAAATTAATATTAAATATTAATTATACTCTAACCAGAAAAACTGCCTATGAGGTTAATCTAGTCTTAAAAAAAGCTAATAACTTAGTAAAGATAATTAATTTTAACTCTCAACAATCTGCACATTTATCAAAACTCATTAAAGAGCTTAAAAATTGGCACAAATTACTTTTATTAGCACGTGATTTCCTTTATGAAATTACCCAGTTAAATGTAAAGCAAAGCTTATTAGTTAAAATAAATGCTATTATTAAAACAAATGCATTTCCTAAAATAAGCTTAGAGTCATTAAATATATATGATAAAACTATTAAACAAACATTTAAATCTTGTGTTAAATAGTTTTTTGTTGCGACTTCATAAAAAAAAGCACCTGACAGGTGCTTTTTTATTTTTATTCTATATTAAACAGCAACAATATTCACTAAACGACCAGGAACATAAATAACTCTTTTTATATCTTTACCTGTAATTTCAGCTTCTACTGATTTTTGAGCTAGTGTTTCAGCATCATCTTTGCTAATAGTTGCAGCAACCTGCATTTTAGCTTTTAGCTTACCATTTACTTGCACAACTAATGTGATCTCATCATCTTCTAATGCATTTTTAGATGCTTTAGGCCACTCAGCCTGAGTTAATGATGTTGTATAACCTAAATCTGTCCATAACTCTTCAGTAATATGCGGAGCAATTGGGTTAAACAGCTGTATTGCAGTTTTTACACCTTCAGTATATAGTGATTTCATTTTATCAGAATCACTTGCTTTAACTTTAGCTAATGCGTTTGATAGCTCCATAATAGCTGCAACAACAGTATTAAGTTGGAATTTATCTAAATCATCAGTTACACGTTTAATTGTTTTATGAATTGTACGTTTTAAAGCTTTTTCTTCTTTAGAGTCTAAATCATCAATTGAATAAACAGTATCAAATGTAGCAAAGTCAATTTCTGTTGAATGAACTAAGTTCCAGAATCTTCCCATAAATCTCCAAGTACCTTCTAAAGCATTTTCAGTCCACTCTAAATCTTTTTCTACAGGAGCAATAAAGATAATTGCAGTTCTTACTGCATCAGCACCGTATTGTTCAAATAAAATTGCAGGGTCAACACCATTATTTTTAGATTTTGACATTTTTTCCATACGGTTTACTTTTAAAAACTCACGAGTATCTTTATGTGCAGGTTTACCATCAATTTCTATAACTTGAGTTGGGTTAATGTATTCCCCAGCATCATTTTGGAACGATGGAGCAATAACCATACCTTGGGTAATAAGGCGTTTAAATGGCTCAATAAGGTCTTTATTAGTATAGCCTAAATCTCTTAGAGCTTTTGTAATAAATCTTGAATATAATAGATGTAAAATAGCATGTTCAATACCACCGATATAACAATCAACAGGCATCCATTTTTGCACTTCTTCAACATCTAAAACTTGTTCTGAGTGTGGGCAAGTGTAGCGTAAGAAGTACCATGAGCTATCCATAAATGTGTCCATAGTATCGGTTGTACGTTTAGCAGGCTTACCACAATTAGGGCAAGTAGTATTTACAAAATTTTCATCTGCTGCTAATGGGTTACCTTTTACGTTAATATCAATATCATCAGGTAATTTTATTGGTAAATCTTGCTTATTAACAGGTACTGTTCCGCAATCAGCACATTCAACAAATGGAATTGGTGTCCCCCAATAACGTTGACGTGAAATACCCCAGTCTCTTAAACGATAGTTTGTAGTACCTTCACCTAAGTTCATAGTAGCTATTTTTTCAATAACTGCTTTTTTACCTTGTGTAATATCTAAACCATCAAACTCGCCTGAGTTAATTAAAGTACCAGTTGCAGCGTATGCATCATCAGAACCAGTATCAATTACTTGTTTCATTTGAATATCATACTTAGTTGCAAATTCATTATCACGCTCATCATGTGCAGGTACAGCCATAACAGCCCCTGTTCCATAAGCCATAAGTACAAAGTTTGCAATATAAACAGGTAACTCTTCTTTTGTAATTGGGTGAATTATTGTAAAAGGAGTTTTATAACCTTTTTTCTCTGCTGTTTCAATATCTTCTGCTGATGTTCCTAATGCACGGCACTCATCAATAAAATCTGATGCTTTTGAATCAGTTTTAGCAAGCTCTTTTGCTAAAGGATGTTCTGATGCAATAGATGCAAAAGTAATACCCATAACAGTTTCAGGTCTTGTTGTATAAACTTCAAGTTCATTAATAGAGTCTGAACCATTTACATCAAATTTAAACTGTAAACCTTCTGATTTACCAATCCAGTTTGATTGCATTTGTTTAACACGCTCAGGCCAGTCTTTAAGTTCTGAAATATCATCTAAAAGCTCATCTGCATATTTTGTAATGTTCATAAACCATTGGTTCATCATTTTACGTTCTACAGGAGCATCAGATCTCCAACCTTTACCATCAATTACTTGCTCGTTTGCAAGAACTGTCATATCTACAGGGTCCCAGTTTACCATTGCTTCTTTTTTATAAACTAAGCCTGTTTTATACATATCAATAAAAAATGATTGTTGATGACGGTAGTAAGAATCTTTACATGTTGCAATTTCTCTATCCCAATCATATGAAAGACCCATAGTCTTTAAGTCATATTTCATCGCTTCGATATTTTCTAAAGTCCACTTTGCAGCTGAAGAGTTATTTTTTTGCGCTGCATTTTCTGCTGGCATACCAAAACTATCCCAACCCATAGGGTGTAAAACATTAAAACCATTTGCTTTTTTAAATCGAGCAACAACATCACCAATTGTATAATTTCTTAAATGCCCAGTATGCAATTTACCTGATGGGTAAGGGAACATTTCTAAACAGTAAAAGTTTTCTTTATTTTCATCATTTTCTGTTTTAAATGATTTGTCATTATTCCATTGGTCTTGCCATTTTTTTTCAATTTGAAATGGGTTATATCTTTTAATAGTCATATTCTAATCTTTTCCTCTTTAATAATAAAGCAAGTTGCCTTTATTTTGCGTGGTCTTTAATTTTTGCAGTTCTAGCGTTTGATAATATAGTATCTTCTAATGCTAATGATGTTGCTTTATCTAACTTTTGGTTTTCCCATTGGCCGTTTTCAGTTCTTGTTCTGCTGAATACTTTTACCATAATACCATTTGCTTCAAGTTTTTGAGTAAGTATATATACTGTAACTTTTACTTGGCTGTTTTTATCAGAACCTTGGTCTACCCAATCAGATATAATAACTCCGCCGTTACTATCTGCTTGTACTAAAGGCATAAATGAAACTGCTTCAATTGATGATTTCCATAAATATGCGTTAACGCCTAATTTATTTGAATTTGATTTTGAAAATCCTTTAAAAGAACTAAATATGTCTCCATCTTTTGAAAATACACCTTCGCCTTTGGCTGCATCATGTGGTGATGGATTAGGATCTGCTGGTTCAAGTTTTGCGTTACATGCATTTAATACGATGATTAATGCAAAAATACTAAATATTTTTGTTAATTTCATTTGATTTTACCTTATAAAATATTATTCTTTGATTAATTATTAATAATATAACACATTTAAGCCTCTAATTTAAAGGATAAAATCATATAAACATTAAATTTTTTATCAAAAACATATTGACATTTACCCAGTTATATAATAATATACAAACATCTTCTAGATGCGGGTATAGCATAGTGGTAATGCACTAGCCTTCCAAGCTAGCTAGGGGGGTTCGATTCCCCCTACCCGCTCCAATTATTACAGCCTTAAAAGGCTGTTTTTTTATGCCTTGTTTATAAATAATTATATCAGTTTAGATAAAATGGTTAAATAATGCTAGTATGTGTTTATAATTAAATTATAAACAATTGGAATGGTGATGAAAGAAATATTAAAACAAAAGATAATTTCTGTTTGTGATGAAAAGATTGCAAAAAAAGGTGCTAATGTTGGATTATCATTTTATGCATTTTTTGAAAATAAAAATAACGATCCTGAATTATTAATAGAAGTTGCTAATTGGTGGATAATAACTCATAAGTTAGACCATTTTGAAAAGGCTGTTAAAATAAAATTGATGATTCAACAGATATAACAATACGAGTTACACTTTAGAATAAAAAAACCTAAACTAATAAATTAGTCTAGGTTTTTTATATGCTTTTAAATAATTAAAAAATTATTCGTCGTTTTCAAAATCTTCTTGTGACATAGCTTTAATTAAGTCATAAGCCTTTGCTCTTAGTGCATCATTTGAAATTGAGTAGTAATATCTAATTAATTTTAGAGTTTCTTTGCTTTCCATAACTTTTGAAACATCTAAGCCTAAATTCTTAGTTTCTGCCACCATTTCTAGTGATACTGATGCTTTATCAGCATCTAAGTTAATACCATCATAAAAATATGATACTGGTACACCAATTACTTGAGAGATATCATACAGTCTACTTGCACCAACTCTATTTGTTGCGTTTTCGTACTTTTGTACTTGCTGGAATGTTATTCCTAAAGAATCTGCTAATTTTTCTTGAGAATAACCTAGTAGTGTTCTTCTCAGTCTAATTCTTGAGCCAACGTACTTATCAATTGGGTTTGGGTTATCTGAAGAGTATTTCACAATTCCACTTTCTAATCTAATATCTTTTTTCATTTACCTATTTTTCCTTCCTAGTTTCGCACACTATATCTCGTCCCATTTATGGGTACACATAATATACAAATGTAAATATACACTATTTTATCATAAAAATCAAAATAAATTCATTTTTATTATTTAACTTTTAATTATAGCAACCATCAGTAAGTAGAAAACATACATCTATATAAAGTTATAGTAGTACCCTAGCAATAAATTGTAACAATGTTTTTAATAAAAAATAACTAGCTAAAATACAGCTAGTTATACTAAATAAATATTTTATAATTACTATTGTTTATGTATATTTGCTATTTTTGAATATAATTCTCTTGAGTATACTCCTAAATGGTCACCCATCCAGTTTGCCATTAATAGTATTGCAAAAAACACTAAAACAATTTTAGGAACAAACGTTAATGTCATCTCTTGTATTGATGTTAAGGCTTGAAATAATGAAATAATTAAACCTATAACTAAGGCTACCATCATTATAGGAGATGTTATGATAAGAAGCGTCATTACTGCTCCACGTCCAACTTCTAATACTGTTTCTGGGCTCATTATAAGTTTCCTTTTTTAATTACTTAATTAATTCTGATAAACACTCTTGTGTTTGGTCAAATAAATAATCTTTTGCAACAATAATACCTTGGTCAATAATATGTACTTCTGGGTTATATACAATATCAGAACCATCAAGTTTTTTTAGTTCAAAGCCTTGCTCTTCAAGTAATGCTGCCCCTGCTGCAATATCCCATATAGCAATTTGATGATCAACAAATGTTAAATCAGCCTGCCCTGCTGCAATTAAACCTAAACGGTATGCAACTGAACCTACTTCTTCAAACTGAGATACTTCAGCTATTAGCTTTTGAGTATGCGGCATGTTTTTTCTTCTCATTGGAGAAATTAAAGACGCATTGTTCATTTCTGGGTTTTCAGTGTACATTCTTTGCTCATTTAAAAATACTCCATGACCTTTTAGACCATAAAACATCTCATCTTTCATAGGGTTATAAATAACACCTAACATTGGGCAACCATTTTCAATTAAAGCAATTGAAATTGTAAACATATCATCTTTTTTAATAAAACCTTTAGTTCCATCAATTGGATCAACAACCCAAACACGCTCTTTATTAGCATAGTCATTAATTGAATTTTCTTCAGATAACCAACCATAGCCTGGTGTTTGTTCTAATAATCTTACACATAAAAATTTATCAATAGCTAAATCAGCTTCTGTTAAATTAGGATCGCCTTTAGTTGCATCTTTATCTTCTAATTGCTCAAAGCCATTTTCTTGATAATATCTTGCTATTTCACCTGCATCATATGCAGCTTTTACCGCAAGCTCTAAATCAGCTAATAGTTGTTCCATTATGTTATATACTCCCTAATATATTTTTAATTTAAATTATTTTGATAATAAGTTTTCTAAAATCTTTAAGTCTTCTTCAATTGAAGGATCTGTAATGATTAACTTTTCAATAGCTTTAATTGCATGCATAACTGTAGTATGGTCTCGTCCACCAAAGCTTCTACCAATTTCAGGTAGTGATTTACTAGTTAATCTTTTAGAAATATACATTGCTATTTGTCTTGGGCGTGTAATATCTCTTGTTCTTCTTGCTGAATGCATATCTGCCATCTTAATATTATAAAACTCTGCTACTTTTTTCTGAATTTCATCTAAAGTAATTACTTTATTAAAGTTTCTGAATAAGTCTTGTAGTAATTGATGTACTGTATCTATAGTAATTTCTTGCTGTGTTAGTTGTGAATGGGCAATAAGCCTATTTAAAGCACCTTCAAGCTCTCTAACGTTTGATCTGATCTTATCTGCAAGTAGCATTGCTACATCTTTAGATAATTCAAGACCCATATTTTTAGATTTTGATTCTAAAATTGCTAAACGAGTTTCTAAATCTGGAATATGTATTTCAGTTGTTAAACCACAGCCTAGTCTTGATCTTAATCTATCTTCAATACCTGAAAGTTCATGCGGTGATTTATCTGAAGTTAAAATAATTCTTTTATTCATATCAACTAATGCATTAAATGTATGGAAGAATTCTTCTTGAGTAGTGTTTTTACCTGCTAAGAACTGAATATCATCAATCATTAATACATCTACTGAGCGGAACCTTTTTTTAAATTCCATCATATCATTAAACCTCATTGATTGAACAAATTGGTATAAGAATTTTTCAGATGACATGTATAAAACTTTTTTACCACTGCCTGATTTAGTAATTTGGTGTGCTATTGCATGCATTAAATGAGTTTTACCTAAACCAACACCACCATGTAAAACGTATGGGTTATATAATGTATTATCTACACTATCAGCAATTCTTTTAGCTGCAGCGTATGCAAACTCATTTGATTTACCAATAATAAAATTATCAAATGTATAACGGTGATCTAATATTGTGCTGTGTTCTAGTAGGCAATCAGGCTCTACTGTTTCTGATTGTGTTTGAATTTGGTTTGGATTTTGAGTGTTTTGAGTATTTGTAGTATTATTTTGAGAATTTTGGCTTATACTTGTTGGCAGAACATAGTCCGCTCCTACAACTTTCATTTCATCAGTTGTTTTAAGCTCAAATGGTTTCACCTTATACTCAATAGATGGTGTTAAACCTACAATTTCATTAATTGTTTCTTTAATAGAGTCATTATATTCACGTGATACCCAGTCTTTCATAAACTTTGTAGGAACAAGAACAACAAGTTTTTCTTCTGTTGTTTCATCGCAAAAAATTAATGGCTTTAACCAGCTATCAAATGTGCTAGTATCCATTTTAGTTTGCAATACGTTTTGAACGGTTCCCCAAATCTCTGGTGTAATTTTCATATGTTTTTCATCTATTTAAAGTTAATGTTATAAATAATCTTAGATAGTATAGTATCTATATTAGAATAAAAAGCTGCCAAAATCAAATAATAATTGGCAACTTTTAAAAATCAATATATAAAAAAAGTTAAAGCGTGCAATTAAGCAGCTTCGTTTGCTTTACGTACTTTTGCAGCCATTTTAGAAATGTTTCTTGAAGCGAAACCTTTTTTAAAGATGTTTTTGCTAACAGCTTTATGTAAAGCACCCATTGCTAATGTAAATGTTGAACCAATAAGTTCTTTATCACCAGCTTCGATTGCTTTATCTAGGTTTTTCATGCATGTTCTTGCATAAGTTCTAACGATTTTGTTAGCTTCTTGTCTTACTTCTGACTGAGCTATTCTTTTTTTAGCTTGTTTTGAATGAGCCATGTTGATTTTGTCTCCTACTTTCATTCGGTTTTCGTTTTATTATATAAGAAAATCCTATATAATTTAGAACTGTCTAAAATTAAATTTAGATACTTCAGCTCTTATGGTTTTTATAATATAAAGAATATGGAGCAATTAGTCAAGTCAATTCAGTCTAATTTAGTATTGAATTTTTATTATTATCGTATTATGATATTAACAATTAATTAAATATCACTTAATAACTATATAAAGAGGCAAATAATGTTAAATTACAACAATCTAGATAAATCATGGTTAGATAAGCTAAATAATGATTCAAGCCTTGATAATATTAGCAGTTTAAATTCTTTTCTTATTAAAAGAAAATCTGAAGGTGCTGTTATATATCCAAACCCTGAAAATATATTCAGAGCACTAGAATTATCTAGTTTAAATGATATAAAAGTTGTAATTTTAGGGCAAGACCCTTACCATGGCCCAAACCAAGCACATGGCTTAAGCTTTTCTGTTCAAAAAGAAATAACAAAACTCCCCCCTTCATTAAAAAATATTTATAAAGAATTAGCTGATGATTTAAATGCTGATATCCCCACTACTGGCTTTTTAGAACCTTGGGCAAAACAAGGTGTGTTATTATTAAATGCAGTTTTAACTGTTGAACAGTCAGACCCTAACTCGCACTCTAAAAAAGGTTGGGAAACTTTTACAGATTCTATTATTCAAACAATATCTGATTCTAAAGAAAATATAGTGTTTATTTTATGGGGTGCTTATGCACAAAAAAAAGAAGAGCTTATTAACTCTTCTAAACATTTAATTATTAAAAGCCCTCATCCATCACCGTTTTCAGCTCGTAAAGGTTTTTTTGGATCTAAACCATTCTCAAAAACAAATACTTACTTATCAAGCAATAATTTAAAGCCTATAACTTGGGAACTATAAACTCATAAAGAACATTAAAGCTGTTAGCAACTCTACAGAGGCTACTAAGTAAAATACTGCTAGTATTATAACCTTAATACTAACAGTTAATTTTTGGCTAAAAGTTGTTGATTGTTTATTTTTATTTGCATCTGATTTACTAACTAATGATTTAAGTAATGACCCAAGCACAAAATATAATGGCATTAATATTATACCCATTGTAAATAGAGCTATTGCATTATTTACAGCAACAACCGCATCTAAAAATAAGCTTAAAACAAACACTACTAATGTTAATGAGATTAAGAATTTAACATATTTTTTTATTTGGTTTCTTGTTATAGCGTTAAAAATAATTTTAGCGTTAAAAAACTGAACAATATTATTTGCTTTAATGCATTTTATTGTATTTTTTATAGATAATTTCATAATTTTAAGCTCCTGTAGTAGCAAGTATTGCTAATTTAAAAATACCGTACACAACTACAGCACCAATAATAAATAATTTAAATAGCATTTTAATAGAAATGTAATCGCCATTTATAATTCTTTTTAAAATATAAAAAACAATAGTATATATATAAGCTATAATTATTGCCCCCACAGGGTTTTTAAATATACCGCTTAATAATAACATTACAAAAACAACTATATAATCATATTTAAGCAATAGCGCTTTTACTTTTAATATTTTTTCTTTATTCATAAGATACTCCTGTATTTACTGAATTGTTAATATTTTTATCATTTATAATATCTTCATTACAATTATTTATATTTTTTTCAAAATGAAGTAGTTTAGTGTCACCTTCAATTGGCTTAATTTCATTTGTATAGTAAATATCTAAATCAGGTAATAACATTTTTAAATCAATTGGCTGAGGGTACAAGTCATAATAAGTATCTCTACACCCTATTTCAGATAAATAATTTTTATATAAATTAATATCTAAAGGGTATGTATGTGTTCCGTTACCTTCTGCATATATAGCATTAGATTGCATAACCCCTGCTACTGGTAAATGTGTTATCCCATTTTTAAATGCCATTCTAACTCTATGATTTCCAGCTTCTAAACGTATTGTAGGTTTTTCATTTTTACGTAAATTAGGTGATTTTACAATAACATATAAAGGGTGCATCATCCCTTCATTTAAAATATTTTCCCATACTACATCATTACTATATATACTATCATCTCCTTCACCTAAATCAGTAAAGGGGTCTGTTTTAGTATAAGATATATCTATTAAATATTGCACTGGAACCAAGTATAAACCATTTTTATATTCCATCCACGGGTGATTTTTTAATTTATTTAATGATACTGTAGTGTTCATTATTTTTAAGCCTTTTCTATTTACTGTTAATAATAATATTTGAGTATAGTTTTATTGCATCATCTGTTGCGTTCAAGCAAGGTATATATATAAACTCGCTATCATCATTAGTGTTTAATGCGTAAAAATCTTCTTTTAATCCCATGTTAATTTCTTCTATTGTTTCAATACAATCAACTGCAAAACCTGGTGCAATAACTGCAATATTTTTATTTTCTTCAGCTAATGCTTCAATAGTTTTTTGCGATGATGGGCTTAACCATTCATCTGACCCAAATTTTGATTGGTATGATAATAATGAGTTAAGGTTGATATTTCTAGATTTTAATTCTTGATTTAAAAGCCTAAAAGTTTCTTCACAATGGCTTTTATAAAGATCACCCTTTTCAATAAGTTTTACCGGAACACCATGGAATGAACATACTAAAACATCTGTTTTAGATGTTATACTTGCTTGAACAGAATCAGCTAATGATTTAATATATATATCATTATTATGATATGATCTAATTATTTTAATGCTTGGCATTACTAATAGTTTTTGGATAGTTTGTCCAACTTGGTCATAAATACTTGCTGTTGTTGCCTCACAATATTGTGGGTACATTGGTAAAATAATAATATCATCAATACCTTTTGCCATAATACTTTTTATTTTAGAATCAATTGAATTTTCAGACACGCCTGCATCATAAGTAAAAGCAAAATCCACAACAAAATCATCTTCTAATTTAGCTTGGATTTTATCTACTTGAGACTTTGTATAAGTTAATAATGGACTTTCATTATTTTTAAATATTTTTTTATAGTTATTTGCACTCTTAAATGGGATTATTTGCAATAATAACAAGTGCAATAAAGGTTGCCAAAAAAGTGGATTTCTATCTACAACTCGTCTATCAGCTAAAAACTGACTTAAATACTTCCTAACCCCAAAATATGTGGTATTTGCAGGAGTACCAAGATTTACTAACATAATTGCCTTTTTCATATTACTATGCCCTTTAATTTCTCTTTGTTTTTTAATAACTTTAATATATTCGCATTTTTTGTAAAAAGAGTCAATTTTTTATTGATAATACTCCTAGTGTGTGTTACTCTTAGCTCGAAATCTTGTTAAACCAATTAAAAGAAGGTTACAAATATGACTAAACCAATTAAGCTAAATACTGCCAGCAAAAGATACGCTTTTGCTTTATATTCTATTGCCGAAAAGACTGATAAAGTTGAGCAAGTATGTGAGGAATTTTCTCATATAGTAGAAGGATTTAAAGCGATTCCCAGTTGGAGTACTTTAAAGGCTAAAAATACAATTGATAATAAAGAAAAAGCAGCTCACTTTTTAGATGCTATTTCTAAATTTAATATTATCCCTGAGCTTGAAAACTTTTTCAAAGTTCTATCTGTGAGAAACAGAGCTGTATTTTTACCTGAAATATATAAAGAGTTTATTAATATACATAACAGCAAAAAAAATGTTGAAGTTGTGTCTATTGAATCTGCAACTAAATTATCTGATGCAGAAAAAAAGAAAATTAAAGACTTTATTCTTAAGCAAAATACTTTAACTAAAGAAGTAGAGCTTACTGAAGTTATTAATGACGATTTGATCTCTGGTTTTAAATTTATGTTCGATGCTAAGTTATATGACTCAAGCATGAAGCAAAAACTAGAAAATTTAAGAAAAACATTAAGATAAAAAAAGGAGTTATCATGGATATCCGTGCTGATGAAATAACAAAGGTAATCCAACAAGAAATTGAATCATTTGATTCTTCTGTTGATGTTGCTGAAGTTGGACAAGTATTATCTGTAGGTGATGGTGTTGCTAGAGTTTACGGTCTAGAAAACGCTCAAGCTGGAGAAACTGTTGAGTTCCCTGGTGGAACTGAAGGAATGATTTTAAACCTTGACGATGGCCATGTAGGTTGCGTTATTTTTGGTAATGACAGCCACATTAAAGAAGGCGACGTTGTTAAAAGAACTGGTAAAATTTTACAAGTTCCTGTAGGACCAGAATTAGTAGGTAGAGTTGTAGACGCTTTAGGTAACCCTATTGACGGCAAAGGCTCATTAAATGCTAAAGAAGTTAGCTTAGTTGAAAAACAAGCTCCAGGAATTATGGCTCGTAAATCAGTTCATGAACCTTTACAAACAGGTCTTAAAGCTATTGATGCTTTAGTACCAGTTGGTCGTGGACAAAGAGAGCTTATTATTGGTGATAGACAAACTGGTAAAACATCAGTTGGTATTGATACAATATTAAACCAAAAGCAATTTTATGATGCTGGTAAGCCAGTTTATTGTGTATATGTTGCTGTTGGTCAAAAACGTTCTACAGTTGCTAAAGTTGTACAAACTTTAGAAGAAAAAGGCGCAATGGCTTATACTACAGTTGTAGCAGCTACTGCATCAGATCCTGCACCAATGCAATACCTTGCTCCTTATGCAGGTTGTTCAATTGCAGAATACTTTAGAGATACAGGCGAGCACGGATTAATTGTTTATGATGATTTATCAAAACAAGCTGTTGCTTACCGTCAAATGTCACTATTACTTAAACGTCCTCCAGGGCGTGAAGCATACCCAGGTGATGTTTTCTACGTGCATTCAAGATTACTTGAGCGTTCATCAAAACTTTGTGACGAACTAGGTGCAGGCTCATTAACAGCTTTACCTATTATTGAAACACAAGCAGGTGATGTATCAGCTTATATCCCAACAAACGTAATTTCTATTACAGATGGTCAAATTTTCCTAGAATCAGATTTATTCTATTCAGGTGTTCGTCCAGCTATTAACGTTGGTTTATCAGTATCTCGTGTTGGTGGTGCCGCTCAGAAAAAAGCAATGAAACAAGTTGCTGGTACACTAAGACTAGATTTAGCACAGTATCGTGAAATGGCTGCATTCTCTCAGTTTGCATCAGATCTAGATCCTGCTACTCAACAACAACTAGCTCGTGGTGAAAGACTTGTAGAATTACTAAAACAAGGCTTAAACTCACCATTATCAGTTCCTCAACAAGTATTAGGCTTATTTGCTGGTACTAGAGGTTACTTTGATTGTATCCCTACTAAGCAGATTGTTGCTGCTGAAAAAGGTTTACTAGAACTTGCTGAAGTTGACGCTAAAGAGTTACTAAATGAACTTGAGACAGTTGGTAAAATTACTCCTGAAATCGAAGCAGGTTTCATTAAGTTAATTGAAAAATTTACAAAGTCATTTGTTAAATAATTTTAAGTAAAGGGTTTTAAATATGCCATCTTTGAAGGCTTTAAGAACTAGAATTGGATCAGTTAAAAATACCAAAAAAATCACTTCTACAATGAAGATGGTTGCTGCTGCAAAAATGAGAAAAGCTAAAATCGCTTGCGAAGAAGCTCGTCCATTTGCAGAAGGTATCGCTGGTACAGTTAGTTCATTAGCAACAAACATAAGCAAGGCAGATTCTAGCATTTTACTAAACGGATATGATGAAGTTCAAACAGCTACTTTACTAGTATTTGGTTCTGATAAAGGACTATGTGGTGGTTTTAATGCTCAGTTAGTTAAACAAACTGAACAAAAAATAGCTGAATTAGCTGAAGAAAATATCCAAGTTAAGATTATAACATTTGGTAATAAAGCTAGAGATGGCTTAAAAGAAAAATTTGGATCACTGATTGAAAAATCATATACAGACTTTTCAAAAAAAGCTGATTATGCAATTTGTAAAACAGTAGCAGATGAGTTAACTGCAGATTTTAAACAAGCAAACACTCAAAAAGTTTTTGTTATTTATAATAAATTTGTTAACGTATTAACTCAAAAAGCTATCGCTAAGCAATTAGCACCTGTTGAATTAGAAGAAAACAATGTTGAATCTGGTGATGTTCTATTAGAACCTACAGCAGAGCAAGTATTAGAAGTACTACTACCTAGGTTTATTGCTTCAAATATTTGGCAGTGTTATCTTGAGAGCTTTGCCTCAGAGCAAGCTTGTAGAATGATCGCTATGGAGGGATCAACTAAGAATGCAAGTGATGTTATCAGTAAGTTAAGTTTAGAGTATAACAGAAAGCGTCAAGCAGCTATTACTAGCGAGCTTATCGAGATTATTTCTGGTGCTCAAGCTTTAAACAATTAAAAAGGAATGAAAATTATGGCTAAAAATACAGGTATAATTACAAGAATTGTAGGACCAGTTGTTGACGTTTATTTTGAAAATGACGTACCAGCAATTTTAAACGGCCTACATATTGAACTTGAAAATGGCGAGACAACAGTTTTAGAAGTTGCTCAACATTTAGGTGAAAACACAGTTAGAACTATTTCAATGGCTTCTACTGATGGTTTAAGCCGTGGACAAATCGTTATCGATACACAAAACAGTATCCAAGTACCAGTTGGCCCAGCTAACTTAGGTAGAATACTTGATGTTGTTGGTAATGCTGTTGATGGTAAAGGTGAATTAGATAAGACTCACATGGCTCCTATCCATGCTGAAGCTCCTTCTTTTGCTGACCAGTCAATTAAAGACGAAGTTTTAGAAACAGGTATTAAAGTAGTTGACTTACTTGCACCATACTTAAAAGGTGGTAAAGTTGGTTTATTCGGTGGTGCTGGTGTTGGTAAAACAGTTATTATTATGGAACTTATTAACAACATGGTTAAAGGTCATGGTGGTTACTCAGTATTTGCAGGTGTTGGTGAAAGAACACGTGAAGGTAATGATTTATACCACGAAATGATTGAATCAAACGTTATTGATCCTAATAGCCCAGAAAAATCAAAAGCTACATTAGTTTATGGCCAAATGAATGAGCCTCCTGGGGCACGTTCAAGAGTTGCACTAACTGGTTTAGCACAAGCTGAATATTTCAGAGATGTTGAAAAACAAGACGTTATGTTCTTTGTTGATAACATTTTTAGATTTACTCAAGCCGGTGCTGAAGTATCAGCTTTATTAGGTCGTATTCCTTCAGCTGTTGGTTACCAACCTACTTTAGCAACTGATATGGGTGCTTTACAAGAGCGTATTACATCAACTAAAAATGGTTCGATTACATCTGTGCAAGCAGTTTATGTACCAGCTGATGATTTAACAGACCCTGCGCCTGCTACAACATTTGCCCATTTAGATGCAACTACAGTTCTAAACCGTTCAATTGCAGAGCTAGGTATTTACCCAGCTGTTGATCCACTAGATTCTACATCTCGTGCGTTAACTCCTGAAATTGTTGGCCAAGAGCACTATGATATTGCAAACAACGTACAAGAAATCCTACAAAAGTATAAATCTTTACAAGATGTTATCGCTATTTTAGGTATGGATGAGCTTTCAGAAGATGATAGAAAACTTGTGGCAAGAGCAAGAAAGATTCAAAAATTCTTATCTCAACCTTTCCACGTTGCTGAAATCTTTACTGGTTCTCCTGGTTTATACGTTAAACTTGAAGATACAATTAGAAGCTTTAAAGGCTTAGTTGAAGGTAAATATGATGATTTACCTGAAGATGCTTTCTACATGGTTGGTACTATTGAAGAAGCTCAAGAAAAAGCTAAAAAGATTGCCGCTAAAACTAAAAAGTAGTTTAAAACAAAGGAATAAAAAATGAGATTAACTATTATTACTCCAAATGCACAATTTTTTGATTCAGAAGTAAGCTATGTGAATGCTCCTGGAACTGAAGGTTATTTTGGTGTTCTAGAAAATCATGCTCCATTCCTATCTACTTTAAAAGATGGCGTTGTTAAAGCAACTTTAATTGATGGTTCAGAAAAAACTTTTAAAATTTCTGGTGGCTTAGCTGATATTTCTAACAATATTGTTAAAATAATGGCTGAATCAGTAGAATAATTTTACTGGTCTTAATATTTATAAAAAACTCTTCTATAACTAGGAGAGTTTTTTTTGATTGTAATACTATTTTAATACTGCTACTATTTTAATTATAAATAAACTATAAGGACTTATATTAAAATGGATAGACCAAAAGTTGGTGTTGGGGTACATATATTTAACTCTAAAAATCAAATATTATTAGGCTTACGAATTAATTCTCATGGTGACCAAACATGGTCTGCACCTGGTGGTCATTTAGAATATGGTGAAACTCCTACCGAAACAGCCATTAGAGAAACTTTTGAAGAGACCGGTTTAAATGTTAAAGTAACTGAAGATTTAGGCTATACAAATGATATTTTTATCCAAGAGCAAAAACATTACCTAACTATACATTTAAAAGCTGAAATAATATCAGGTGAAGTTACGTTAAAAGAACCTGATAAATGCCAAGAATGGGATTGGTTTGATTTATATAACATGCCAAAAAGTTTATTTCTTCCATTACACAAATTCTATAAATAATAAAAAAAGCCCCATTTACAGGGCTTTTTAATTTTAACTAGTTAGCTCTTTATGCATAAATTACTTCATAGTCACCTTCTAAGTGTTTATTTTCTATAAGTTCGTTTAACATTTCTTTCTCTTCATTAAAGTGTGAGTTAAACACTTTACAATAATGCTCATAAAAAGTATTTAATAAATGTGAGTAAAATACTGATGAGTTAACAAAGTATATATTCTTTTCGCCATAATCTTGTTTTAAAAACTCAATTTTATCAATTATATCGGGCTTTGCTGATAAGTAATACTCTTTGGTTGCTGTATCTAACAAGTGAGATAATAAGTCATAATCTTTATCAGTATAATTAAACTTAAAATACTCAACATCTTTTGAATTTTCTAATCTTTTTGCATCTTCATAGCCTGTTAATTCAATTTCTTCAATTAAATCTGCTATTTTTTCTCTTACAACTTTTTTTGAATCTGTACTTTTAACTGAACTATCGGCAATGTATCTTGCAAAGTAGTTAATAAACTCTTTTCTATAGTTTAAATTATCTTTTGGGAATTTTATTTTTAGTAAATCTAAAAAAATAGTTGCTATGTTTTTTGCATCATTTTCCCATTCATAATCTGATTGTAATGCCCTTGTTATAACTAGATATTTCATGACTAATCCTCCACTAAAGCGTTGTTATTATTATATTATTTTTATTTTATATAATAATATTGTATCTTGAACAAATTAATATATCAATACCTAATATGCAATATACAGTGGCGAATTATATATAGATTTATGCCTTATACTCTTTCTCTGTAAGGCTAGTATATAGTTAAAAACAACTTACATTTAAATGCATATAAGTTTTATAATTAATATATAATCTTATAAATAAAATAGATTAACTATAATTTTAAAGGGTTTAAATATGAAATTACATTTATTATTTTCTGCAATATTAGTGTTTAGCTTAAATGTTAATGCACAAGATTTTCAACATTTTAAAGATTCATCTGGCAATGAGTACTTTATTATACCTGCTAAAGAAACTAAAATCATAAAAAATACCGTATTTACAGATGTATTTCCATGTCATGATATTGATCATGTAATAATAAATATTGCCCTATTACCGGTTAAAAACGGCCCTTATTACTGCCGAATGAGGCCTGTGAGTAATTTAAAGTAGTGCTAATATACATATTTATATTGATTATCATCATCTTTAAGATTATAATTACTATAACCTTACGTAACTTTTTATAGAATTTTTTAGCTAAAAGCTATATATATAAAAGTCTGTTTGGTTATTTTTTAATGACAACTTAAAAGGATAAAGTTATGAAGTCATTACACATACTAATAACAGCTATACTACTATTATGCACTACTAGTGCTTTTGCTGGAGAGAACGATAGTTTAATTATCGTTGATGTTGGAACCTCAAAGAATATTATATACCTATCTGATAAAGATAGCCCCCTATTAACCAACAAGCTAAAAAAAGATTTACCAAAGCGGTGGAAGCCATGTGGAAAAACTGAATTACATTACACTGTAATATATTCAGACAAGCATTGTTTTAAAGTCGCAAAAAAGAAAGTAGATGAAACTATTTCTTTATAATCGAGGCCCTCATATATATAAATTAATTATATATATGAGGCTTTTTTTATTATTTTACTAGATTTTTTGATTTATAAATACTACACTACGAATATGCAATATACATCAGAACAAATTAAACAAAAAGCGCAAGATCTTGGCCTAGAATTAAAAATTACTAGACCTGTAGATAATATGCCTGAACTAAAAGACTATATCGAGAAAAACTACCATGGACAAATGGGTTGGTTAGCTGAAAATATGGATGTTCGTGCTAATTTAAATAATATGTGGCCTGAGGGCGTTTCTGTGCTTGCATTCTCTATGAACTACCATAATCTAAAAAACCCTTTAAAACGTCTAGAAAACGCTGATAATGGCTATATAAGTAGCTATGCACTTAATCAAGACTATCATGATGTATTTAAAAAACGCCTTAAAGAATTTGCACGTTGGTTAGTTGCACAATATAAAACTGATGAGCCTGACATTGCATTAAAGATTTTTGTAGATACAGCTCCGGTAATGGAACGCCCCCTTGCACAAGAAGCTGGGTTAGGTTGGCGTGGTAAACACGGTTGCGTTATTAATCGTGATTATGGTGGGTGGATTTTCTTAGGTGTAATTTACACGACTTTGGATTTTCCTATTGATCAAAAAGCATCAAACCATTGTGGAAGTTGCACAAAGTGTTTAGATGTTTGCCCTACTGATGCTTTTGATGAAAATGGTATTTTAGATGCAAGAAAATGCATTTCATATTTAACTATTGAACATCGCGGAATGATTGATGAAGATTTAATGGAGAATATGGGTAATCGTATTTACGGATGTGATGATTGTATAGGAATTTGCCCTTGGAATAAATTCGCTAAATTATCTAGCGAGGCTAAGTATCAGGCCCGTGAAGAACTAATAAACCCCACTTTAGAAGAGCTGGTAAAATTAGACGATGCTGAATTTAGAACATTTTTTTCAAAATCTCCAATAAAAAGAATTAAACGCGATAAATTCATCCAAAACGTAGCAATTGCAATGGGCAATAGCAAAAATAAGATGCATATCAAACACTTAGAAGAACTATTAAATGAAACCAATGAAAATATAAGCCAAACCGCTGCATGGGCAATAAAGAAATTAAGTAGAAATATCAAATAATATCATTTTTTTTATTGACTTAACATATCAGAGGTGGTATAACAACCTTACATCAACAAGTAGATGTATTAACGCGGGATAGAGCAGCTTGGTAGCTCGTCAGGCTCATAACCTGAAGGTCGGAGGTTCAAATCCTTCTCCCGCAACCACTTCAAACCTAGGCATTGCCTAGGTTTTTTGCATTTCTGCACATTTTCAAATATCTAAAAAATACTCTCCATAGGGCACTTATGGGGCATTAATAATAAAAAACCACAATAATTGGCAATATAAAAAGAGCCTAAAACTTTTACCTAGGGATGTTTTATATCTAGCTTCTCTTTTTTGTACTAACTTAGTTTCTATATTACTATTTACTTAGACAATAACTTATCGCTGAATACGTAGCTTAATATTGCAAGGATTAAAACAGGAGTGTATCGCCAGATTAGCATGTGGGTTGCCTCATAAGAGCTGTCTAAAAAGCGTGAGAAGACCATAGCTAAGGTTAATGAGCCAAGTATGGTTAAAACTCCTGTTAATTTTTTATGAGTTGGAAATGCCTTGCGTAACATTAAAATTAGCCAAATAGCAGGTATTACACCTATGCTTAATATTTCAATAAAATTCTGATAATCAATCATAGAACTTTTTAGTTGATGAACAATATGCCCCATTGAATAACAATGGTAAAGGCAATAGCTGAATAAACCAATCCAAAAAATAGCACAAAAAATTGCTAATCTCTTTGCTTTTGCTTGGTATTGTTCATCTGGGCTTGAGTATAAAAATGCCGACAATATTGCACAGTATGCAACGAAAATTAAGATTAGATTTTCAATGTAAAAGTCTAATGGGTAAGTAAACATATTTTGTTGTGTAAAGCACTTAAAGGCATAAGTTATAATTAGCATTAAGGCTAAACTTAAGCCAAACCATTTAATACTACGCTTATATGGCGAGCTAATTGTATTAACTTTTTCTAAAGAATTTACTAATGTTTTAATATCTATCATAGTTATACCTCCAAGAACTCTTTTAATAATTTATATGCTCGATGAGCTGCGGTTTTTACTGCTGATTCTGTCATTTTTAACTCTAAGGCAGTTTGTTTGGCTGTTTTACCCTCGACTTTCATTTTTAGGATAATTTCTTGCTGTTTTGTCGATACTTGCTTCATTGCTTTTTCTAAATCATAGTTATTAGTATCATCATTAGAGCTTTCACTTTTTAAATCTGCGATGTTTTCAGCTTGTGATAATTTATGTTGATTGCTTTTTAAATAATCTAAAGTTTTATTTTTAGCAATAACACTAATCCATGATTTTGCATTTCTTTTTGAATCATAAGTATGCAAAGCATTATGAATTGCGAGTAAAGTTTCTTGTAAAATGTCATCAGTAATGGACTGGTTTTCACTTTTTTTATAAATCACTGCTTTAACAAAAGGCTGTACCTCAGTTAAAAATTGCTTATAACTGTTTTTATTACCTTGTTGTGATTGCTTTAAAAGCTCGTTCCAATTATTCATAGTATTTATTATAGCATAAAGCATAAATCACAGGAACAACAAATAGAACCGTCAACATAA